>RCUC01169667.1:0-134373 GCA_003697995.1 Taxidea taxus jeffersonii
TTCAATCTAATTACAGATTGTCTCTGACTTCTGATGGTATGACTTCTGATTTTTCAACTTTATTATAGTGCAAAAGTGATATGCATATAAGAGAAGCCATGCTTAGGGTTTTGAATTCAGATCTTTCCCAACCTAGTGATTTACAGTATGATAGTTTTTCATGATGACGGGCAGCCACAGCAAGCCACAGCTCCTAGTCAACCACATGATCAAGAGGGTTAATGACTGAAACACATGCAACCATTCTCTACCCATCCAACCATTCCAGGTTTTTGGGCTTTCAGTACAGTATTAAATAAATTACATGAGATATGCAATATTTTATTATAAAAGAGACTTTAGGTTAGATAATTTTGTCAAACTGGAGGCAAGCTAGGCTCAATATGATGCTAGTAGGTTAGGTGTACTAAATACATCTTCAACTTCTAATATTTTCAATTTATGATGACTTTATTGGGCTATAATCCCATTGTATTTTGATGAAGGTGTGTTCATGTTCATAATTCCCATTTGCTTGCTGCACTTTATTGAAGTTTTGAAGCTGCCAAAATTTTAAAGATTTTGGAAAATGCTCTATTTAGAAAAGTTCTGATTAATTCAGTATATACTTTTGAAACATCTCTTTCTACCAGGCAGTTTTACATGATAATAGTGTATTTATTTCTTAACATTTCAAATTCTCCAGCTTTTTTATCCTTTCATACCAAAAGTCATAATTATTTCCATAGCAACCATGCTCATTGTCAGAGGTAGAAATTTTGACTTCTGTTGGGTATTTCTTTAGGAGCAAAGGAACATTTAAACAACAAAAGGTGCTATTTTATGAAAATTATCAAGAATTGAGAGCAAAAAGTATTGGATGTTTCCCTTAATAACTTACAGTGATAACTTATCATCAGTGTAAGTTATTGCCAAAACCCAACTCTATTTTCCTTAGTTATCTCGTTATAACTAATATCTTCCTTTTCATAGTTATAATTTCTTTCTATACTACGATAAGTTTTAACATATACAAAATAGAGAATAAATATTTCCACATTTTCAGTTATGAAATCTGCTCCAAATGTTGTTTTCTGATCCCAGGTTTTTAACTAAAGGGAAATTTCAGTCTAGAAGCTCAATTAATTTAGTATTTCATTTAAAAAATATTATTTTTCTCCTCTGGCCCCTCCAAAATATTACCACCATCTTATTTAATATGGTATTGAATACTATGATTTAAAACTAAAGATTTATTTAGGGACGCCTGGGTGGCTCAGTGGGTTAAGCAGCTGCCTTCGGCTCAGGTCATGATCCCAGCGTCCTGGGATCGAGTCCCATATCGGGCTCCTTGCTTGGCAGGGAGCCTGCTTCTCCCTCTGCCTCTGCCTGCCTCTCTGTCTGCCTGTGCTCGCGCTCTCTCTCTCTCTCTAACAAATAAATAAATTTAAAAAAAAATCTTAAAAAACTAAAGATTTATTTGATTATGCAGGTTTATGAGTGGTAGATAATAAGCATTCCCATAATACATTCTTGAATACAAAATGATGAACACTGAAGCAAAACTTGTTTTTTCCTGCAGCTTTTATTGCTTGAAGTGACTGAGACCACTGGATGGAGATACTGAGTTAGTAAAGTAGAAAAGAATAGCTTTTATTTTGTCACATCTATTGATTTGTTTAGAGATGGCAGGTAATTTAGGTGGATCTTCTTGAAAATCATTATCAGTACCACCAAGAGAACATGCTTTGTAAGGGGGAAAATGGGATAGGATAAAAAAATACTAGACCTGTCTTGACCATTATCACAATACCAGTTGGTCATATTTCCCAAGCTATCATTCCCTTTCTCCTGGCTTGCTGTTTAGTGAATTGGCAGGTAAAACAAGGGGACAAACGAGATTAAGTTAGCAAAATGTTAAATATAGGGGCTTTGCTTGTGCCAAATTTATTAATGAAATTTAAAGCTTTGAAAGAAACTATCTTTTACATGACTCACTTATATATCAGATAAAAATAGGGGCCCTTGGGTGGCCCAGTCACTTAAGTATCTGATTTCTGCTCAGGTCGTGATCTCAGGGTCCTGGGTGGAGCCGGGAGTCTGGCTCCTGGCTCAGTGGGGAATCTGCTTCTCCCTCTCCCTCTGCCCCTCACCACCCCCACTTGTGCTCCCTCTGTCTCTCTCTCAAATAAATAAAATCTTTAAAAGAATATATACCAAACTACTATGTGAAAAGTGAATGCTGTCACATTTTCAGCAATAAATGCAAATTCTTTAGTTAAAATTTAATCAAACTGACAAATTATGAAAAACAAGAAAACTATAAAGAGTGGGCAAACTCTGGAATGAAACTCAAGTTTTCAAGTTGGAATGTGAGGATTAAACTGCATAGCACATTGCAAAGTTCCTCTTAGGAGCAGGGTGCTCAGCATGAGAATAATCTCAACTGAGAGGGTAGATTTGAGCTCCTTCTGAGTTTTCAATGAGGTCCCATATTTAGGCTAATTATGCTATTCTTCTAGCTGCTTGGTTGGCAATCTCCTCCTGATTTTCACATATCTTTCACCATATTAAAACATTCTCTTATTTCTGTTTTCATCTACCACACCACATGTGAGCTTTCCCAAAATGGGAACTGTGCCTAGTTTTCTTTTGAATCTAAAACCAATATCTGGCAAATGGTACAAATTCAATATATGTTTTAAAGTGTATTGATATGATATGATGGATGAATCAATTAAATGAAATATTGCCTCATTTCAGCCACCCTCCAAATACCCCCTCAAAAATTTCCAAATTTTTAGACCATTAAAATATACTTACACTGAAATGGTAAATTTAAAATGGAATATTATATAGCTTTGGACAGTTTTCAAACAGTTTAGCATATGCAATGTCATTTTATCTATAGGTAGGAATCTACCTAAGGAATCTATCTAAGGAATATTTTAAGTGATATTTTAGGGAAATCTACTACATATCAGACACTGTACAGTTATTTTACAGGCAGGGAAACCAAGCTTCAAACTATTTAAAATGAAATGCTCTGTTATCAGAGAGGGCACAAATGGCAGCATTCCAAAGACAAGAGCATTCCAATTCCTTTTCCATTCCAGGCACTTCATTCATTCTATGTCACTACACTATGATTCCAGAAGGAAGCTAAACTCTCCAGAAAAATTACACATTAAGCCATAATTAGCTATGTATGCTTCTGGGAAAAAATCAAAATATTCTTGTTTATTTTTTGCTTGTTAGTTTATTTTTAATAGGGGTGCAAGCCATGGGAAATATAATGTAGAGGAATAAAATTTTGATAGTGAAAGAGTATTAAATATTTCAAAATCAGTATACTATAGACACTATCTTTCCAAAATTTTAAAATAAACAAAATTTTGTATTTCTCTAATTAGCAATAAATACAATGTGAGAAGATATTCAAATGCATTTGTGATCCTACTTATCAGCAGTGCAATTAGATATTTGTATATAGTATATAAATAGATATGAAAAAAGTAAGTTTTTATATGTTAATATTCATATACTATAACTTTTTTATTAGATGACCAGAGTTGGGGGGGGGTTAAATTTGTTTTAAATGCCTAAAAAATCAACTCAGAGTTTTATATCCAATGAAAAGAATCTTTAAGGATACTAAATAAATACATTCTCTGATTTTAAAAAAGAGTTTAGTAATAGCAGTCTGTACTAGATAAATGCTAAAGAACATTTTTTCAGAATGAAGAGAAGTGATGTCAAATGAAAATCAGATTTTCAAGAAAGAAGAAATGAAATGTATATGGATAAATATGAAAGACTAAGCTTTCCCCTTAATTTTTTTAAAACACATAAGGCTTTTTATATAGCAATACTATGGGGTTGATAGAAGGTAACAGAAGAATTCCCATTCAGATATGATGGCATAAACCATTTCTCCCAGTTTCTTTCTGATAAGTACAACCATGTACCACTCGGGCAACAATGCAAAAGGCAATAAAAAAAAGAACTTTGAAAGGTGCAAAGAAGAAGGCAAACTGGCAAATAAGTAAAAAATCATACTATGTTCATAGACTGGATGACTCAGCATAGAAAGGTATTATTTCTCTCCAAAGTGACAATAGGTTTAATGTAATTCCTATCAAAATCTCAGCCAGGTTTTAGTGCACATACACAAGCTTATTATAAAAAAATATGAAAATATCAGGTCCCTTGAATACCTAAAATAATCTTAACAAATAATATTAAAGAAGGACAAACTCCTCTACTCTATAGTAAGATTTAATGCATGTAGCTCTATTAAACAAGATATTATGATATTGAAAGAGATACAGACACATAAATCAATGAAACAGAATGGACACAAATATGCCAGACATTTCTTTGTAAAGTCATAAGAGCAATTAAATGAAGGAAAGATAGCCTTTTCCACAATGGTTCTGGAACAACTGGATATCTACAAGTAGCAAAAAAATGAACTGTAACCTAAACATCATATAAAACTAACTCAAATTTGGTCATAGACATAAGTTAAACATAAAAATATAAAACTTTTGGGGCACCTCGGTGGCTCAGTGGGTTAAACCTTTGCCCTTGGCTCAGGTCATGATCCCAGGCTCTTGGAATCTAGCCCCACATTGGGCTCTCTGCTCAGCGGGGAGCCTGCTTCCCCCTCTCTCTTTGCCTGCCTCTCTGCCTACTTGTGATCTCTGTCTGTCAAATAAATAAATAAAATCTTTAAAAAAATGTAATACTTTTGGGGGAAAACAGTATCATAATATTTTACTGTGGGATTTATGGTAATAGATACAATATATATTGCAAGAGTATGAGAAATTCTTCTAAGATCCATATAATATGCCATCTTCTTCCTAAAGCTCTTCTGAGTATTCCAGGTCATTCATTCACATATATATATATATATATATATATATATATATATATATATATGTATATGGAAAGTACCATAAGACAAGTACACAGCCCTATCAGGGGTGTGTGTGTGTGTGTGTGTGTGTGTGTGTGTGTATCTGATAGGACTGTGTACTTGTCTTATGATACTTTCCAAATGTTAACTTTTTTATAGTTAATTGTTCACTTTTTAGATACCTCTGATATATTTTAATCTTCTTGATAACAAAGTCTATATCTTTTTCACTATTAAAAACCATATAAGTGAACAACCACATAGTATTTGTTTCAAGAAATGAACTACTGTAAAGAAAATAATAAAATATATTGGTAAGTGATACTTTACAATTCTGGAAATTTTCAAAAATATTTGTCTTCTAGATGATATCTAGGGAAAATGTCATTATTTCTACATCACTGTATTCATTTCTCTTTCAAAACCTTAATCCATGTCCTTCAATGAAAGATATGTTCAAAGCAGACTGAATATTGTGATGAAGTGAGCTTCTTTAACCCTGAATGCTAGAGGCAAGCAAATGGCTCAGGAATCCCCCCTGGCTAATGTCAAGGATGTTCCCATCAATATATAATGTGGCCTGGCAGAGGCTGAATGAAGTTGATGTTGGAAAGCTAAGAAAGATGAGTCAGAGGTGTATATTTTCTCTTAGGGATATTTATTGTGGCAAAGCAGTTCTTGAAGTGTCCCCAAATATAAGTGTGTGTGTGTGTGTGTGTGTATGTGTGTAATTTTTATGAGAGATAGAAAGATCAAAAGAAAGAATATTTTTGCTTTATATATATATGTAATATATACATTTCATAATATAAACATAGATATGTTTTATAATATGTAGATAAGTTTTACAACATATGCATAAATGAATATTACAAAATGTGGTATATACTATTGATTGCTTTGGTCTCAACAAGTTTCTTCTTTACACTGACAGTGGCACCAACAGATTTGTGCTCCAGGTGCAAAATGTTATAATTACATGTGGAAAAGCTACAACTGTTTCTGCTTCCCTTGGCTGCCACTCTTAGCTGAGTTGCTTTACAACTTGAGAAAATGATCGTATTAACTAATAATTATTTTGAGGAAACACTTTAAAATTTCCTTGCAGTGATAATCTCTTTTTATGTTTTTGTTTGTTTGTTTGTTTGTTTTTTGGAGCTTTAATGGGTATTTTTTATAAAATGGCATTTGTATAGATATTGAACTTTTGGTTTTTACCACTAGAAGACAGATGTCTACAGATTCATTTTACTAAGAATTTGCAAGTGACCATAAATATTGGCTTGAGTAATGCAAGTGAACTGTATAGACCAGGTAAGTTACCTCCTTTTATCTCTTCATATTTTCTCTTAATTCTTAAAACATCACATATTATTCTGTGGTCTGACTCTATGATATAATTTAAAATAATTCATATTTGGATTAAAACAATTTATTCCTAGTAATATTAAAGAACCTATTTTGTTAGAGATCAGCTATTTTTATCCATGCTGGAGGGAATGTACAACATTCCTGGAGGACAATTTGACAATATATAGAAAAAACTTAAAATGTACACACACTTAAACAGAGTGATTCTTCTTTGAGGAATACAGAATACATAATTACAATTGTGCTCAAATTTAGCCTCAAGAATATATATTGCACAATTATAAATAATAACCACTACTTATAGTGATATAAATAATCAAAAACATGTGCTTGAATATGGTACCTCCTTGAAATGGAATAATGTTAAATAATTATAACTAACAACAGAAAAATAAATAGTGATGGGAAGGATATTCATGATATGCATATAAATGCAAAAAAAACTTTCAAATAGCTATGTATGGATAGAGATGATGAGATAAGCATACACATAACATATGCCTAGTTATCCATAAGAAAAAAAAATACTGAAAGCCTAAATTCAAACCATCAATAGTCGTTATTCCTAGTGAGTTTTGTTTTAATTTTCCAAATTATTCCAAAGAATAAACACAAATTTTATATTAAGAAATGCAGTACCTTCGAAAAGAATACATTTAAGAGATAGGAACTCTATTATGAAACATCTCCTGAAATGACTAATAGACTATTTTTACTTAGCGCTTTAAAAAGCACACACACTACGTATCTGCTCAGTGCCAGGCATTGTGCTAAGTTAGGAACTCATGACTAAGTGCACAAAGAGGAAAATCAGTACAATAATAGTTCAATGAAATTAGTGTTACCATAGATGTTTGAATAGAACCCAAATGAAATCTAGAGAAAAGTTTAACTTATATTGAATATTTCTTTTCATTATAATAATTAGTCTTAGATTTGATGATTTACTGTTCACATATGCCAAATTCTTAAAAGAGTTTGCTCTCCTGTACCCTTGATTCATTTAATATTTTCTAAATTAACCCCAGATCATTGTCATGCATCTATCATCACACAGTTGCAGAAGTGATACATACGTCACAACTTCTCATCTGCCCCCATGTAATATTCACTTGTTTTTAGCTCTCTTTACTGGAGGATTAATTAAGCAATGACTTCTTTGGAAACAGGTTAATATTCTTTCTGATACAGCTTTTACTTACTTGGAGAAGCACATGACTTTCATCCTGGAAACTCCTAGGTTGAATAGCTACATCTGTACTTTTGCAGTGCAGGAAGGACTTTAATGTAATTTGTCTATGATATCCAAACTTCTCCCTGTTCATCCTGATTGTGCCATGTCCTAAAATTTCAGAGGAGACATAAAGCAATTAAAAATGGAATATTTATCTAAACCCATGGGAACTTATAAAATTGCACTGTAAAGATATAGAAACTGAGCAATCTAAATTAGAGAACTACTGGAATAGCATCTTTAAATTATTTATCTACACAAGATTAATCTAAATTGAGCCAAGTATTATAAAAGGACTAAAAAAAACTCTTGAGAGAAAGTCATTATTAGTAGACATTTTAGACACGGGCATAGCACAACCATATTGTGTCATTTTCCCCCCATATCTAGTCCCAGTGTGGCCTTGTCCTTTTGTTCTGGATATTTTTCTTCTCCACATACAGGTCGTTAAGAGTTGCTGCCGTATTTATGGTGCAATCTGGACTGTGTTTCATCTGAGACCATCTTCCGTTTCTCTGTTCTAGGAGAGCTATGTTCATAAGGTTGCACCTCAGGGTTACAGCATAGCAGCAAGCCATCCCTTTTCAGTGCATCAGAGGAGGCCACCTTCTTTTTTGAAATTTTTAAAAACTTTTTTGGAAAGTAATTTTAGAAATACATAAAAATACAGAAACAGATACTTTCCATATACCTCTCAGTTAGCTTCATTCAATGTTAATATCTTATATATAATATCTTAAAATTTTTTAAAAATATTTTATTTATTTATTTGTCAGAGAGGAAAGAGAGAGAGAGAGAGAGCACACAAGCAGGCAGAGAGGCAGGCAGAGGCGGAGAGAGAAGCAGGCTCCCTGCCGAGCAGGGAGCCCATTCGGGACTCGATCCCAGGACCCTGGAATCATGACCGGAGCCGAAGGCAGCGGCTTAACCCACTGAGCCACCCAGGCGTCCCTTAAAATATTTTATATATAATATCTTATGTAACCATTGTACAATTAACAGAACCAGGAAATTAGCACTTATACAATACTATTAACAAAACTACAGTGCTTATTCAATTTCATCAGTTTTTTCACTGCTTTTATTTTTACTTCTCTAAGATCCCATTTAGCATCCCACATTAAAGATGATTGTTCATTCTCCTTAGTGTCTTAAGTCTGTAACATTTCCTCTTTCTTTTCTTTCAAGACTTTGACACTTCTGAACATCACTGATCAGTTTTTCATTTTTTCCCCCAAATGTCCCTTAGTTTGAATTTGTCTGACGTTTTCTCATAAATGGACTGAGGTTATGCATTCTCACCAAGAATACCATAGAAATGATAGTACATCCTTCTCATGCATTATATCCCAGGACTCATGATGTTGATATATCTTACTACTGGTGATGTTGATCCTGATGATTATTTGTGCAAGGTGGTTTCTACAGTTTCTCCATTGTAAGTTATTATCATTCCCTTTGTAGTTAATAAATATCTTAGGTATATGCTTTGAGATTATGCAATTACATTTCTCCTTAAAAATTTATCTACTTATTTTAACATACATCCATGGATCAGTCTCTATTAATTATTTCAATGTGATGCATTTTCTATTTCTTTCTTGCATACTACATTTATAAGGAATATCAGTCCCTTTTGTTCCATGTGCTTATTTAATAAATTATTAGATTGGCAGAGGTTCATGGATATTCATCTTATTTAATGCTATAATCTAATATCATAATTTTTTTCTTGCTCAAATTGTTCTGGCTTGGCCATCCGGAGAATTTTAAGATTTACCATTTTGTTTTTTCATTGAGATCCCATTATCTATTTATCTATCATCTATTAAACACCATGAATTTGTACTGATACATTGACTTGCATTTCAAAACCATCCAGTCCATTTTAGCCAAAATTTCTCTATTGTAACTTATTTTTCTAACAGTTATTTGGGTCTAAATCTGGACTTCAGATACTGTTCTCTACTTACTGTCATTTTATCTACTTTATTACCATATTCTTCATTATGGAGGCATTATGGTATATTTTAATGTTTTGTCACTTTCAGTTTCTGTATGTTTTCATGGGATATGGTTTAGATATTTGCTCTGTTCCATGTTTCTCTTTTTCTATATGAAGGATTCCAATAACACAGATCCCTCCTTTGCCTTCTGTTTTCATAACTTTCTTGGTCAGTCTTTTCTCTTTTTTTCATTCTATTGGTGGCTAAACTGCCTTCCATGTCCATTAGAAATTTGAGTACATTCTCTCTTAGAAAACTTGTAATTTATTCTTCAATCCTGGGATATCTTGTCTTTTTTCATTCCTGAATTCAAATAATTCTTCTATTTATTTCTTCTGTTTTTGTCTTTTTTTGTTGTTGTTGTTGTTTTTTCTGAATTTCTATCTCAAGGTCATTTTTTATATTCTAAAATATCTGTTAAATATACTTACTTCTGTTTGAAAAGCAAATTATGGTTTTCTTTTGCTTCATAGTTACTTTCCTTTTTTCATTTCCCTGCTTTTCTGTAGTAGTTCTCTATGGTCTCTACTTAGGTTAATTTTTCTTACATTGAGGTATTTTACATGATTCTTAGTTTAACGGCACTCTTTTCTGTCAGTCTAGCAAATTCCAGTTATCTTAGTAGAGTTTGTTTTTTTCCTCTGGTATTACGGGTTGTGGTTTTATTTTAGCTATAGTACCCTAAAATTCCTTATTCTTCATTCTCTGCTGTCTAATTACCAGCAGGCATTTCTTTCCTCCCTGTTGGCTTTTTCCTCTTCACCAGAATTTATGGGTTAAGACTGTCCACTAAAATTGTGCTTGTCTTTTTGAGTCAGCTTGCTTCATTAAATAGAGCCTGTCACTTTAAATCACATGCCTGGCACTTTATATGATATTCCTTCCTACCAGGATTGAATAGTTTGAATTCTTTCCACATAGTTTATAATCTGATATTTGTGATTTTTTTTAGGATTTTCATATTTAGAATGGACTTAATCTTCCTAATTTCACCTTATCTTCATGCTTCTTCCCTAGTGTTCTAACACTATGTATTTCTTATAGTTTTTCTTGTTTTGCTGCTAAGCTCTGTGGCAGAGTGAGGGTGGATGGGAGTGAGTGAGAACTTGGCACTGATATTTATTGTTATTCTCTTTTTCCTCATAGAATTTGTGGTTTTGACATTCTCTGTCTTTCAGTAATCCTGAAGGTGTGGTATTGCACAGAATTTTTGCTAACATAAGGTCATTTCATAGCATTTGGGAGAACATTGGGAGAGGCACTTTATGATGTATCCATTGTCTACGAAGGACAGTTTCCTAGTGAATATTCTCCACTGTGTGTGGGTTTTTTTTTTTTTTTTTTTTTTTTTTTTTTTGACAGAGAGAGATCACAAGTAGACAGAGGAGCAGGCAGAGAGAGAGGAAGGGAAGCAAGCTCCTTGCTGAGCAGAGAGCCCGATGCGGGGCTCGATCCCAGGACACTGGGATCATGACCTGAGCTGAAGGCAGAGGCTTTAACCCACTGAGCCACCCAGGTGCCCCTCCACTATGTTTTTATATTAGAATTGGGAGTTATCTTTTACTAGCTTATATTCTTTTAACATCACTCAAATAATTAGAAGCTTAATTGCTCTTGCCTCAATGACTTTTTTGGAAAGATCGCAGTTTAAATAGTAATTGGGTTTTAAAATATTTCTGTAAAATTTTAATGTTGAGCAGTATAAGTCTTCATCTGGTGCATTCTAGATTAAAAGCAAATTTTTCAAAATGTTGTTTACTTATATTTTCAAGGAGAAGCCATCCTAGTAGTATTCCTTAGAAAATTCCCCATTCACAGCCTGACATTTCCTCTTCTTTTCTTTATCCCTCAAAGGTGACATAAACAAAAGTGTCAATATCACTAAGAAAATTGTAATTTAGTAATATAAAATAATAAAACATTCCATAGAAACTTTGAACTTCTCATCAAGAGGACATTCAAAAGAAGGAAATAGGCTTCCCTGGAAACAGACCCTGCATACATTTTTTTTCTGTTAGGAGGTAGAATCCCAGGAAGGACTGACTGAGAGAAAAGGTAAATGATGGAGGGTTGAGGAGAGTGAAGAAGGAAGACAAACACAAGGAGATACATCACAGACTGTGTACAATTCTTAAGAAAACAGATGATTGACAATATGTAACACACCTCCAATAAAGCCCATGCTTCTCATATCAGTCAAGGGAAAAGGACAAGCTATTTATTCGTTGGCTCCTTCCTGTTTCCTGCTTTTTAATATTTCTGCTCATGTCACATGGCCCTGCTAGGTAGCTTGGAAAAGTCATAGCATTGGTAGTTCTAATTTCATTGGGGCTGGGTTTAAGATTTATTTCTCGTGCTGCTTCTCTTCCTTCTTTTTCAGATCAATGGTGTGGTCTACTCACTAATGACAACCTTATGCTTGAGTCATGTTACCTGAAGCCAGGGCTTTACGACCATAGGAATGACCTATCACTGAGGCAATTGTAACCCAGAACAAGGCAAGTAGCATAGATCCAGAGGATAGGTGAGGCTGAGGTCATCTGGGATAAAGCATAATGGACCCTGTTTACAGTGCCTAATATAACATCTATATACACTAATTGGTATATATTAACCTACAGTTTAATAAAAGTTACAATATATAATATCCCTGGTTCAATACTATATTGCTTTGGGCTTTGTGATATGTAGTTGATTTTTTTCAGTTTAGTATAAAATGCAATTCTTTCTTTATCAGGCATGGGGAAATGCAATGAAACAATAATTGCATTTTCCCCCCTATAGTCTACTAACTAGAAAACAGATAACAAAATATTGCTATTTCATTTTTATGGATCAAGATCAAGGCTTTTAAAAATCTTTTATTACAATTTAAAAATATATTGATTATTTTATTTCAATGTGTAAGGAAAGAAGAATTTCACTTTTATTATAATGATAATTTCCTCTTAAAGCCAGAACAAGATGTTGATCAGATTGTTATTTCCCTTTATAGAGCTATTGAGCGATTTTACTTAGTGTCTTCTTCAATAGGATACACATTAACTTGATGCACATGATAATTCTGGAAGTTTTGTTTTCTCTTTTTATTTTAATATTCATCTTCAGACTTTGTATAGACTGACATTTTGTCTGCATAATACAGAGTATTAAAGTTGAACACTATTTTGGGGCGCCTGGATGGCTTAATGAGTTAAAGCCTCTGCCTTCAGCTCAGGTCATGATCTCAGGGTCCTGGGATCAAGCCCCACATCGGGTTCTCTGCTCTGCTTGGCAGGGAGCCTGCTTCCTCCCCCTGCGCCCTCCCCCCACCACCTCTCTGCCTACTTGTGATCTCTGTCAAATAAATAAATAAAATCTTAAAAAAAAAGTTTGAGCACTATTTTAATGAAATTAATTTTACAACCATTTTTTATTTGATCCTGAATAATTCCTTTCACACAGTACTCAAGATATTATGGAAATTAAAAGTATCCCTTTCAAAAAGCCCTCTGTATTAAGACTGAAATATATTCTAAGCTTAAGAGGCACTGATTCATGAATAAAAATATACTTTTTTTTGTCAAAAGGTGAAGAAAGTAGGGGTAATTTTTTTGTACTTTGGTTTATATAATAAAAATAAAAGTCAAACATTTAAAGCCAATATAAATTTCAATGGAAATAATCACAGTATAATTCTCAATTCAACAGAGGCCTGCAAGCTTAGAAGAAAATGAACTGACATTCAGGAGACTTTAAAAAATAGAAAAATGAGGGGCACCTGGGTGGCTCAGTGGGTTAAGCCCCTGTCTTCAGCTCAGGTCATGATCTCAGGGACCTGGGATCGAGCCCCACATTGGGCTCTCTGCTGAGCAGGGAGCTTGTTTCCCCCTCTTTCTCTTCCTGTCTCTCTGCCTACTTGTGATCTCTGTCTGTCGAATAAATAAATAAAATCTTTTAAAAAAATAGAAAAATGGGAGAAAAATCTAAGACTGAGTAGTTCAAGAGATCTGAATGGAATATATAGAAATAATGGTCATGAAAATAATTAGTAGAACTACTTTTATGTTTATATATTTATATAATACCCTTTGGGAGAGATCAAAGAGCATAGTACATATTCATTACTCATAATCTAGATGAATTTTCATAAATGAATAAATGGAATGAATTATCCAAGTTCCCTAAATCCCTTCCTCCGGCAATCAGGAGACACAGAAAGAAACAGAATGTTTAGAATCTGGAACTATAGTTCAAGGAAATAACTGGCTTCTTTTTAGTGATGTCCTACCATTTTCAGATTTCGTTTCTGTAGTTTATAGCATGCAAAATTATAAGAGATTCTTATCTTTGCTGTTTAATTTAGTTTATACATCTCTTGTCGACAATGTAAATGGATAGTGAGTTCACATGGTTATTCCAGAAAAAATTAGCTTTATATAACTCAAACATAAGCCCTTCAGCTCTGATGGACCCCAAGTTTCTTATACTGAGATGTTGTATTAGAACCTAAATTCTACTTGGTTTTGGCCACATTATAGGGTTCCTAGCAGCAATTTCTGTTTTAGATAACTTCATCTGTTTTCCTTCTCTCTTTTAATTTCCAGAATTGTTATTATCAACTTAAGATCTGAAGGCTGCACTTCATATTTTGATCTCTGAGTTATGTGAGTAGGATGGGCCCAAAGGTCATTTATTAACAGTGAGTCTAAGCAACACCTTTTCTGCCTAGTTCTGCCTTCAACAGGATAATTGCACTTTGTAAGTGCAATTCTCACTTCTCCATAGACGCTTTCCTTCTTGAGTCAGAAAAAGTGGTAAGAAAAAGCCCCTCGAAACACTTTGATTTTCTATATTCCTGAATTTCTGTTCATATTCCCTCAAGATTTTGGCTCCGGTTATAAAGGCATTATTAGTCTTAAGAAAAAAAGTAAGTGACCTAAGGAATGAGTTTTTCAATCAGTATTCCTTCTCCTTTTCATTGGAGGTATTGCTACATTTAAAGCATCTTAAAGTGTTCTCCAAACACCATTGAAGAGCCTTTTTTCTACTTAGAAACCAAGAAGAGTTTATGCACATGTTTCTAAGCCTACCTCTCTTAAACTCCCTCAAGTTTCTCACTGAAGAGAGCACAGAAATATACAAATATTACAAAAGAAAAATTTACGGCAGCAACTGAAGCTAAAGAAAGTAACATCCATTAAAAAGAAAATTTACATGCCTACTAGACATACCACAGACAAGAGAAGTAGAGCTGAATTGTGAACTTGTATCACATGAAATAATAACTTCATTGGAAAGCTTGTGGAAGAAGACCCATAAGTTTTCACCATTGAACAATTTTCTATTTTCAGATGCCTTTGCTCTGCCTCTAGAAAACAGATCATTTCCTGGTTAGAGATGAGAACGCAGGAGAATGAGGGATGCAGGAAAATTCTAAGAACCTACTATCTTCTTCCGAAATGTAAGATGCTCGGCATTGTTCATCCAGCCCTAGAAATAATTCCTGCCATCCAGATTCTTTTTCTAAATGCTCTCCTAATATAGAAGCGAGGGTTTTGTCTAAAATACAGAAATGCAGTTGTAAATAAAGTTAGACTTCAAATATGAGAGTCAAAAATGAGTGGCCTCTCAGGTCCCTTATCACCTTGGCTACATTTATGTCAATCTTTTGAACTACATCATTTCTCTATCCATTCTGATGGAGAAAGGAAGCAAACAATTAATGAAATCTAAAGGAGGGAGAGAGAGGGATAAGAAGAAAAAAATGGTCTGTCTGTTTCTAAGGTTCACAGAAGAGCGAACCTAAACTACTAATCCCTAGAAATTTGAAATTGAGAAATTTAGCCAAATCCATTTTACTACATCAGGCAAATGGAAGGAAACATTCTACAGGAGAGAGACAGTTAAGTTGACATTCCTGGGAGATAAAGGAACATAAAAAAGCAAAGCTACAATATTTGAGAAGTCTACCTTCTTGTTCAAAAGGTCATTTTCTTAGCCCTAACTTGAGTCTGGTGCTCTTCTCCCTTGGGGTTAGTGATCAAAGATAACCTTCCTCTCCTGTTACATTTACAAATGGAATCAACATTACAGAACAGGACCAATATACATTAAGTAATGCAATCAGAAATTAATTATGAATTTTTGCAAGAGATCTATGTAGGTCTGACATTTGAATCTTCTCTTTAGAAAACTTTCATCATTTTCTATTTATCACCCCCAAAATTACAATTAAGTTCCTTACCATTCAAAGTCCTCCTCAATTTCATTCCAAGCAAATTTCCTTTATCTTATGATTTATCTTATGTTGCCTTGAAATTACTGTACAAAGTAATTTAAAATTAAAAATTTTAAATTCTTGAGGCACTTGGGTGGCTCAGTGGGTTAAAGCCTCTGCCTTCGGCTCAGGTCATGATCTCAGGGTCCTGGGATGGAGCCCCGCATCCGGCTCTCTGCTCAGCTGGGAGCCTGTTTCTCCCTCTGTCGCTACCTGCCTCTCTGCCTGCTTGTGATCTCTCTTTGTCAAATAAATAAATAAAATCTTAAAAAAAATTAAATTCTTAAAATTTAATGTTGTATCTTTTCATGTATTTAATTCTTCCAGTGGAAAGTTCACTTTCTTCACCATTTCTCACAAGTATATATGCATGTGCCCCCTTTTAAGGTTTAAATGATACAGGTTTCTGAAGACCATACAGTTTTTTTTTCCCTCTCCCTGCCCCCTGCTCCTTTCCTCAGCCCTATTATTTTGTTTTTGCTTTTGTTTTGTTGTTGTTGTTTCTTTTTTTGCCTCAAGATCCTTATAACTTTTTGCCTTGTATTAGAAGTAATTACATATAGATGGCACCTATCCAATTTCCTCCTCAGTTAGAATAGGTGTAAGAATTCAGAGTGTCTGAAACGTGAGACATATTTTCTCAGGTGAGTAAAACTAAGAAAGCCGAGCATAGACTGACTATCCCCTCCTACTGACGAGGCCTTGTACATAAGGGGCCTTCAATAAATATGTCTTCAATACATGTTCAACACTAAGCATTCCTTTCAAAAACACACACCATTAAGAAAAACAAAAGGAATACACAGTTTACATTTTCAAATCAACAAACCCAGCCATATCTCCTTATGCAGTAATAAGGTTTATAAAAAAAAAAAAAACACACACACACACAAAAACAAAAAAAAAAACCCTACAAATTCTTTTCCCTGCAGGAATATACAGTCACTAAGATGATTTTATCTTTTGTTATAAAATGGAATTAGGTATCCTGAGAGACTGTTTTCAAAATGATTCTTTAAAACTATTTCATATTTCATTGGTAAATCTCCCTCTCAACCCCAAAGAAGATTTAAGTACTTTTCCTAGACATCTATCTTGTCTTATCCCCTCCCAAAGACAAACCTCTTTGCTTGGATATTAATGCCAAGTCATGCAGTGGGATAAACAGGCCATTAACATTTTTAAAAATACATACCTCTTTTTTTATTGAAAAATTCATTTTATGACAGATGGAACCTAAAATTTGCATTTAAATCAGGACTATTCAAGTAAGATACTGCACTAGATTTTTAAAGCTAGTGATTTTTAAATCATTGCACTGTGATTTTTATAAGACTGACAAATATTGCCACCATCACAGATTTTTTTTGGAAGGAGGTCAAGGAGTGAAAGACTACTTCCCAAACTAGCAAATGCAAGGATGTCTCATCGCTTTGTTCAGAAATTTTTACTGTATTATGTTCTCCATAAACAAGTCACTTTTTCAAAGTTAAATGTGTTTAAAGGTTTAAAACATTAAATGATATGGTTAAAGACTTCTTTATATAAAATGAGTTAAATTCTAGATTTGACTAACATGTACCAAAATACTTCTCCTGTCAGTCATTTTTTGCGGTATAAAAATATATGAATTTTTCTCTTGGTGGGCTCTATGACTCTATAATATCTGAAGGATTAAATTTCTGATAATAAACAATGTCCTGGATTAAATTGTTACTATCTAATTGAAGTCAATGAAAAATGCAGGCTATGACACCAATTCTAAAATTTTATGGAACTTAACAGTTGTATGAGAGTTTACAACAACAACAGCAACAAAATCTAAATCCAGAGATTCTCACTCTGAGTTGAGTGGGACTTTGAAAGAGCAACCCAGTAAGTGATGCACGTTGTCCACAGAAACATGGTGGGTGGGTGGTAATGGATAATACTAAAATAATGGAGATATTACAACAGTCTTTGTTGATTCAGAGGGCTACATTGTTAATGTAATGATAATTCTTATCTGACTGCAAACTTGATTAATGAGATTCAAACATGAATCAAGACCAAATGGAGGATTTCCTTTTGGTGGGGAAGGCAATGATCACAGCTTCCAAGAATTTTCTTCTCTTACATGTTATGTTTGGAATTGGATTAACAGATAAATTCTGAATAATGAAAGCAAAAAACATAGTTCACAAAAGAAGCTGTTTGAATTCTGGGGCTTTTCAGTTTTATACTGTTAGTTACTTGAATGCAAAGTGTTTGACTACCTCTCATTCTCTAGTCGTGCATGCTTTCTAAATCTATAATTCCAGGATTATTTATAATAGGCAATTACAGAGAATACATATATCCTGCTATTTACCTTTTATATTTATATAAAAAATTAAAAAATTAAAAAGTAAATTTATATTTACTTTTTAAAAAAATAAAAACTCTGTTCTTTACCATTAACATGTTGATAAGAGTTCTGGTCCAGGTCATAAGCATATTTAGGAAAAAGTCCATTACTATTCCATCTTCTCAAAGATTTTCATCTCCAGAAGAGATGGGCTTCCTGTTAAATCTTTTCTTTCCACTCTGTCCTTAAACTGATTATAAGATCCTCTCATTTTCATAAAAAAGTACTTATGCTAATCTATCTCTTCAAATATTCCTATAACTCCATACTTAATTCCACGAACAAAGTCTTGAAAAATATTCATATTATGTGTCTGACATAGACCTTTTCTCCCCTGATTATACACACACTACACTTTCCCTTAACATAACTACTATAACTAATTAGTAGAAATTTACATGAACATGAGTTTGTACCTCTTCATTATACCTGAATACTCTTTATTACCAATATTTATTCATTATATGATCAAGTCAATGGATTACTTACATAATGAGGATTAAAATATTTTTTCAAGTCAAAGTGTCTTTGAATAAGAAGGAACCTGACATTAATTAACCTTGTATAGTATTTCCTGTACAATGTTCTAACAAGTTCTACCTGAACATATCCAGGAAATAGCAAAGTTAACATAAATAGCAAAGTGAACATACTTCACCCTATGATGCTCAATGAGCACTCCTAAGAACTCCCCTTATCCACCTATCATGTGCTGCATATTGAGTAATGCCCAATAGAATATATAGAAGGAGAAAAAAGTGCTTGGGAAACTCACAGGTTTAATGACAAATTTCTGAATAAGTAAGAGAGAAATTAAAATGAACTTTTCAATTGCACTTTAAAATTTACCAAGTTTCTGAAGCTATCTATTAACTTAATTTACAGTATGCCTATACTATAATTATCAACCTTAATTTAGAGATGAGAAACTGTACCTTGAGGCATTTAATTAATTTCTCTAAGCTCACACAAGTTAGCAAATAATGAAAGCAGGGTTGATTTGGGGTTTCTTACTGCCTAAACCAGACCTCTTTTCATTGCAAGAGGATTTTGCATTGCATGCTCTGTGGAGCAGTAGGATGGGTCAGGAAAGGAGGAGAGGCCTGTGGTACATTACGTTTGACAGATGCTGACATAAAGTTGCCTACATTTCTTAATCACAAGACTCCTCAGAGTCTGCAATGTACTGTCATGTAATTTGAGGCTTGTAAAGGGAGATATCAAAGGTAATATACACAACATTATTGAACACTGGGTTTGTTGTGTGGCTGACTGAACCCTGGGACTAGTAGGGTTCCTTAGAATTCCAAGGAATGCTGATCTTTGTGTTTCTACATTCCATATTTAATTTCTAAGTATCAGAGAAGGGATAATAACACTGAATCTGCATTGGAATTCTGGCTAGAAAAAATAATTCTACTTAAGAGAATCATCTGGTCCCACAATGGAAAAATACAGATGATATTTTCAATTAGGATTAGCTCTAAGAAAAAACTGAGAATCAACAGGTTGATGATGCATCTGCTCCTTTGCCTCCTATAGATGCAAACTGGAAAATATTTTTTTAAAATAGTATAAGTGATAATGAAATAACCTGAAACCCCAGACTCAAAATTGAGAATTCAGTTAGGGTGGTTTGTGGTGAGCACAGACAGATTTCCAACACTGAGAACTTAGAGAGATTTTTTTCCAAGTTAGTTTCACTATACCTGATTTATGACTTTTAAAAATAGAATTGCTCTCTTATCTCACACTGTGCTTATTTTCTTGAGCTTCCAAAGTCCTCTTTTTTTATTTAAAAAGAAAACAATCACTGCAGTGTATTGTGCTGAATTACATCTAAAAATCCAAACCATTTCTGCAGCAAATTCTATTTAGCTATCCTAATATCCTGTTTTAATAAGGGTTTCACCAGCAAGATAAAAATTAAATGTTTGCCAGAGTGATGCATTAATAACTCAAAATCTTTAATTATAGCAGGGCCCAATTTAATTAAACCCTACATTACAAACTGTTGGCCTTCATATCATGGACCCCTAGGTTGAATGGTTTATAGCTGAACCATTAAACAAAGTTATTCCATGTTTCAGAATATGATACAAGTTTTCCACTTAGGAGAGAATGATCTTTGTTTTACAAACCCAACATTGACAATAAAGGCATACTTCTTATTTAAGTAAAGATATTTCGGCACAATTCCCTACAGGTTACTACTAACCTAATTAGTAATTAAAAGTGAAGCAAAATGAGAACAAAATAGAAGGTGAATGAGGTATCTCATATGAATTTCCTCTGACAGAAAGGTGGAGAACTTGATTAAAGTTTTAACAAGGGAATGAATCTGGCTATTCAAACACTACTTAATTTTCCACTGATATTACTCCTTGGGAAAGTTTCCTAAAATCTCTTCTTTTGTCTTCCTTATTCCATGACTACTAAGGATCTTAGGTTTAAGACACTGGATTGCAGATTCAAGCATGAAGGAGAATTACCAGGAGGGTTTATTAAAAACAGATGGCTGAGTCTTTTTGAGTTTCTGATTGGGTATATCTGGGTGAGGCTCCAGAATTTACATTTCCAAAAAATTTCCAAATGCTGCTGCTGCTGCTATTCCAGGGACCACCCTTTGAAAATCATTGGTGAAGAATAAACAGAGACTAGATTTCCTTATAGGATGTTAATGAAAACATGAATGGACAGAAATGGAGGTTATACTCTTCTTTTCTATAGTTCTACAATTTTATCCTGTCTTCCAGCTCCATCAAAGAGTTCATTTTTTCTCATACGTATAAATGTGTAAGTTGTTAAATTGAAAAGCAGTATTATTTACTTCATGATCTAAATTTCTGATTTAGATCATGATTTATATTTATATATATGTTAAATATAATATAAATATATAAAAATATATACAAATAAGTATATTAATAAATTAATTAATATTTTAAAAAATAATAAAATATAAATATATTATAAATATATATTATAAATACATTATAAATGAATATATATAATATAAATGTAATATAAAATATAATATAAAATATTAACAAATACTTTCCCATGGTATGATTTTAAATGTTTTTTCCCCCTGTGGGTTTATCTATTTTTGTCTAAGAATCTAAAAATTACTCTGTACTGCTCAATAAGAAAAATATGTTTATATATTAAATTAATATGTAGAAAGCATACATAAAATATTAATTAAACAATGTCAATTTACAGTACTAAGTTACTAAAATTAGAATATGAAATCATTAAATACACACTCTATGCCACCTTCACTGTACATGTCAGAAAATACAAATATGTTAGTTACCTTAACATTTTGCTTTTTTGCATCAAAAGGATCATATATGTATGTTTTTAGTTTTTTAAAAGATTTTATTTATTTATTTATTTATTTGAGAGAGAGAGAGAGAGAGCACAAGTTGTGCGGGTGGGGAGAAGCAGACTTCCTGCTGAGCAGGGAGCCTGACATGGGTCTGAAATCTGGAACTCCAGGATCATGACCTGAACTGAAGGCAGACACCCAACCAACTAAGCCAGCCAGGCTCCCCTATGTTTTTAATTTTTATATTTATCTGCAATCTTAAAGAATGAATACTAAACACTTTTATTCTTTTTGTGACTATTTAGGTTCAAAGGAAGTGACTTTTGTAGTAAGAAAGGTCAATCTTGTCAATAGAAAAATATTAGGTTGAAATGCTTATTGCTTTATAAAGCATTTCCCTTTGAAGTTTTCTATACAAAAGTGGAATTTCTTCCCCTTAAGTTATATTTCACAAGGATTAAGAGTACTAGGTGTCCTTCTTTTGATACCTGCCACTAGAGCTTTGCCTGGATAAAATGGGCCAAACTGGGTAATCTCCCACAGCTATTACTGATAGTCACTATGCACAAGGATAAGTGAGACATGCAACCCATGTCTTCCCACTGGGAAGAGACTCCATCATCATCTGTCTAACATTGCTGCACCTACTTCAATGAAGGATTCAATACTGAGCTCATTTTGTAAATATGCCAAAGCCTTTTTTGCTCACTAATCTCTGCTGGCAGGTGAAATGCTATAGTGGAAATATTGCAGAAGTTGCTCCTCTAAGAGAAATTCACAAATTTGCCCTGAAGTTTGGGACTTAATATTCAACACCTTTCTCTTCTAAGTCTCTTCAAAGAAAATGAAGATTGGCTTGCATATGCATATTTTAATAATTTTATCAACTAAATAATGATCAGTTATAGTTTACTTTGTGCTTTACTAAGGTATAGATTTATATTATGAATAAGACATGCACCACAAATCAGATGTGGCATGGCAGCATATGATATGATTAACAATAGCCATACCCTAAATCCAATTAAAATATAATCAGTGGCAACAATAAAACTTCAAAGAGTAAATATAGAAAATATTAATTGATGTAAATTTCATTGAGAGTGATTTGACAATATATATTGAGCACTGAAATCAACATAACTCCCTGTCCCTGTATCGAATAATACTGACCATTTCTCTTATCTTAAAATGTTAGGGATAAGCATATATCTGCTTCTGGGAGATCTGACAGTAGGCTAACTAAAATAGCTTTCCTTGGGGTGCCTGGGTGGTTCATACGGTTAAGCGTCTGCCTTTAGCCCAGGTCATGATCTCAGGGTCCTGAGATCGAGCCCCACATCAGGCTCCCTGCTCAGTGGGAAACCTGGTTCCCCTTCTGTCTCTGCCTGCCTCTGCCTACTTATGATCTCTCTCTCTCTGTCAAATAAATAAATAAAATCTTTTAAAAATAAAACAAAATAGCTTTGATATCAAGACTAATTAATAGCTTGCTTAAGACTCACTTCAAGATCCTTACCTCATTTTATAGACCAATCTACAGATTACCAAAAAAAATAAATAAATAACAAAAAAAAGATTATTATAAATATTTGCTTAAACATAAACAATTTCATACACTGAAAGTCTCACCTTACTATCACAAAACTCAGGTCCTCAAACTCTATAAAATACTCTCCTCACTTCCCCCTGCTGAAACACTATTGATGCTATGTCAACTTGGTATCCCCCCTTATTACAGAAAGTCTAATAAACTTAACTTTGCTTAATCAACAGGTTTTCTTTTGTTTTGTTTTCCCACCTGGTAGTCTTTGGGAGAGCAAAAGTCAACAATAACAAAGCATTTGAAATATTACATAGAACTAAAGATTCTATTTCCACAAGTTTATCCTTAGAAAAAAATCCAAGTTTAGTCTATATGCATATTTAATTATAAGAATATTAATCACAATGCTATATGCGATGGAGAAATATTCAACAATTAGAGGGATGTTCACTTAAATTAGCATATGTCCACAGGGTGAAATGCAATAGCACCATCAAAAAGAAAGTATTTTAAAAATATATTGTATTATCCTCAAAGGGAGTGAAAAATGATAATATATAATTCTTGCCTGCCACTCCACCCAAATCTGTCTCTCCCCAGTTTTAGCCATTTCTATAAAATGCATCAACATCTACTTTGTTGCTCAAGTAAAAAAAAAAAAAATATATATATATATATATATATATGGATCATTTTTGTACCTTCCTTTTTTTCCCCCTACATCTTGTCCAGACCTTTATTCTGACTTTGTCACTTAAGTGACAAAATATAATTGGCTACTTTTTTTCAGTATTAGTATTTCCTATTCTTAAAGCCATTTCTGAAGATATTTTTTTCTGAAGATATTGGAACACCAACTATTCTTCCCTTCTTAACTCTTAAATTAATTCTCAGCACAACAGCTGGCTTGATCATTTACAATCCAAATTAGATACAGCTTGAACCACTTCAACATCCATTCATTGAAAGTAGAATAAAATCTGAACTCCTGATTATAGCATAATATTCTTATAGAGTATCAGTTGATATAATTCTTTCCAAATTCATCTCATTCTCTCACTCCCACCAACCAACTTTATGATTTCTTGTACTGTCTTTCCACTAAGTCAAATTCTTTCCCCAGTTTTGGGCTTAATATGTGCTATTTCATTGGAGTACTATTTTCCAGCTTTTTCTTATCTTTTGGATACTGAAGAAGAATTTTTTTTATTTATTTTTTATTTTTTTTCTTTATTTTTTTTAATTTAAGCTTTTTTTTAAATTTAAACATATAATGTAACCCCACCACCCTCTCCTAACACCTCTCCCCCCCACCCCCCTCAGTTCGTTTTATGACATTAAGAGTCTCTTTTGGTTTGTCTCCCTCCCGATCCCATCTTGTTTCATTTTTTCTTTTCCTACCACCTTAACCCCCACCCCCATTGCATCTCCACTTCCTCATATCAGGGAGATCATGTGATAGTTGTCTTTCTCCAGTTGACTTATTTCGCTAAGCATAATACGCTCTAGTTCCATCCATGTCATCGCAAATGGTAAGATTTCATTTCTTTTGATGGCTGCATAGTATTCTATTGTATATATATACCATATCTTCTTTATCCATTCATCTGTTGATGGACATCTAGGTTCTTTCCATAACTTGGCTATTGTGGACATTGCTGCTATAAACATTCGGGTTTTTTTTAATCTCTCTCAACCCAGAAAATTAGCAAAGAAAAAGAACACTTTTATCATGGAATAAGCATTAAACCAGAACTTGATGTACAATCCTAAGAGATTGTAAAAACAGAAGGTAATCTTGCCCTTTTGTGTAGGCAAGAAGATACAACCTGTTACGTAGGTCTTCTTCAAAACAAACAGTAATTAGTCCTTACTGACAGCATCCCTGCTCACACACAGTTCATCTAACTTTACCTGGTAAATGGAGTGACCTTCTATGTTCGTTAATTTACTTTAGTCAAAGGAAAACAAACAAACAAAAAAGATAAACTAATTTCTTTATGACTGAAAATAGTTTTACAACTTGGAGCAAGACACTCACTAAAGTTAGGTGTCTACCTGCCATAGAAACAGGGAGATAAGAAGACATTTACATTTCATTTCAATCTTGCCAATGGGACTGTTATTTCTAAGTACAGATACTATCCCCAAATGCCTTCCTTTTTACCTGTTTTCTTATTGCCTTTTCACAATGTCAAATTATCTTTCCTTGTTTATTATTTATATTCCCCAAAGGACATAAATTCCTCTAATTCAGTCTGTCCTGTTTAGTTCCCCAAAGTTATTAAGTTGCTGTTGCAGCAAGAATACAAAATACAAGGGTAAATCTGAGAACTAATGAAAAAGATCTGAAAATTGAAAATTATAAAACACTGCTAACAGAAATTGAAGAAGACCTAAATAAGTGTAGAAATGTACTCTTTTCATGTGTCAGAAGACTCAATCTTGTTAACAATTCTTTCCATATTGATCTATAGATTCAATGAAATTCTGGTGAAAATCCCAATAGATTATTAATAAAAATGGGTATTTTTCTTAAAATTCATACAGACATTCAAAGGACCAAGAATAAACTGTGAAAATAACAGTTTTTCATTGAATAGCTAGCATTGCAAAGTGTATACTATGTTCAAAGATAGCCTAAGTTTCTATTTCTGAACTTAATACTAGCCTTGCCTCTAAAGGTACAGAACTCTATGGACCTGTGAAAGTGTTTGCTTTTATTTTCTTTATACTTCTCTAGGCTTCATTTTGATATATATTTTGTAAAATCAGTATTTTATTTCCTTACTCTGAAAATGTCTTCCACATGTTATTTCCTCATAGGATTATAGAAGAGAAAATTTTATTTTCATTCAAGAACTCTGATCCAATTTTCACATGAGGGGCAGCTCTCAGTTTTTAGTGCATGTAAATAAGGATACAATCTCTCTCTTTCCTCTGATTTTGGTCATGAATTTCTAAGCAACTATTTCAAAATGGTCTATACTCAGTATTATGTAATTTTATATTGCATGATGGATGTATTAGATGTTCTTTATATTGTTTTTTTCAAAAAATCCTACCCATCTAATTTAATATCTTGATAAAAAATCAATCATGACACTGTAAAATCACATTCAATAGTTGTTGGTTTGTGTATTTTAGTAACACTCTAATTTCTATAACTTCAAACAGGAAATCAGTCTCAAACACACACACACACACACACACACACACACACACACACATTCCTGCAAAAGATCACAGAGGAAACCTCCACAGGTTGTTCAGGTCAGGAAAGAAGAGACAGTGTCATTTTCTCTTCAATGAACATTATTGATGCTGGGCAGCTATTCAGGAGAGAAGTGGTTTCTAAATATAGACGCATGAGTTTGATAACTTCCTTTTCAAGTTCTTGACAGTATTACTGTTCTTTTATAAAAGAAGGGCCAATCTTTTGTGATGTGTTGAAAAGAAAGAAAGGATAGTTGGTACAATGCCTTAAAGAAACGCTATTCACATCACAATTAGGCTCTGTCCATGTCTTCCCACCACTGTGTCGCCAAAGTTACCTACAAGTCCTGTTTGACCAGGGATCAAGATGGAGCACACCCTGAAAACTGACCCTTTTTTCTGTATGTTGCTTTTAAGTTGTACTTCCTTTAGGAAGACTTCCCCTACTGCCCTCCCACTTACCTCTTTTCTGAATTACATAATATAATGTGTATAATGTGGCCACTTTTCCCGATTCTTCACAGATTATGTCTATATGGTTGAGAGGCTGATTGTGCCTCTCAAGATAATACCTTAAGTCCTTAAAGAGCTAACTTCTAATTCTTCTGCATATCTCTCCACATTTATCTGTTGGCTGAGAATATCTGAAATACTTACTATATTGATACTTTTTAAATAGATACTCTATATAAACTTCTAATTTTGCCATGAAAGTATGCAGAACACTAAAATGCCTATATTGTATTTAACATTAGCATTTATACAACTTCAAAAGTCTCATACCTCTGTCCACCTGAGGACATTTCATTAAAGAAAGAGGCTACAGATGTCTCTTCCTTCTGTGAGAAACATCTCCCAGAATAATCTCTGGGTTGGCCCTATACACATATTTAGTGGGTATTAACCCAATTATTCATTTTGCTTCTCTCCTAGCTCTTCCTGTGTCAGAACAAGTAGATTCCACAATGGAGAACAAATTTGGTCTTAAATACGTTTTATTTTTTTTCTATTAATTATGTATTTAAGCATTTATTCAAAATTAAATGTGCCAAATACAGACAAAATGTTTGTGTGGGAAAACAACTGTTTTATATTAAAATAACTTTTTAACAAATTGATTTTCAAGAGAATGCAAATTTCTCTTTGCATGACCTAGATGAGTGAGTCCGAGTGAACCAAAGAATCAGTGAAAATGCCTTCAAGTTTTCAAGATAGCACTCGTGAGCAGGATTCTAGACAATATCCCAATTTCTAAAGAACAGCACTGCCTTTATTTTTGACTTTGGGGTTTTATGCAGTGGGTGGGCTAATCTACTGGGTCCATATCAATTAGATATTCACAAAATATTTTTGCTCATGTGTTTTTGGGTACTGAAAAAATGGATTTTCAGCTAATGGAAAAATGTGTATCTACTTAATTCCCAGAAAAGCTTTATTATATATTCTAAAGATAATAGTTTTTAATGAAATAATCTTTTAAAATAACACATTCACCAATCAAACTTAGATACCACTAATTATTCATGTTCTTTTGTATGGTAAGTTGAATAATGAATGAAAATAAATTCTAGGTCAGGTTTAAAACATATTTGACAAGTGTGTATGTGTTTAGCTTCAGGCTATTGGGGTGCCTGGGTGGCTCAGTGGGTTAAAGCCTCTGCCTTCGGCTCAGGTCATGATCTCAGGGTCCTGGGACTGGGCCTCTGCATCGGGCTCTCTGCTCAGTGCCTCCTTCCCTCCTCCTGCCTCCCGCCACCACCTGCCTTTCTGCCTAATTGTGATTGCTGTCAAATAAATAAATTAAAAATAAAATAAAATTTCAGGCTTTTAAAAGATGTTACATTTTCCTTTTGCTTTTGTTGAATTTTCCAAAATGTTTAGATCTTTCTGTGTTTTTTTTCTTCTATGATTCTTCCAAAGTAGAGCTTTAATCTCTAATTCCTAGTTAACATCACTTTAGCATGTATTTTCTGGGTTTAGAATTTCAGCTTTCAATTAACTATTCTCATCTTCAGTGGTATTTGCTGTAATTGCATTTTCTCTTTGCAAAAGTACTGAAAAGACATATATCTTTGCTAATAAGAGGTATTTTTCTGGGCGCCTGGGTGGCTCAGTGGGTTAAAGCCTCTGCCTTCGGCTCAGGTCATGATCCCAGGGTCCTGGGATTGAGGCCCACATCAGGCTCTCTGCTCTGCGGGGAGCCTGCTTCCTCCTCTCTCTCTGCCTGCCTCTCTGCCTACTTGTGATCTCTGTCTGTCAAATAAATAAATAAAATCTTTTAAAAAAATTAAAAAAAAAGAGGTATTTTTCTTTGGAGTCTCATTTTCCACTTCAGGTGGAGTAGGGCCCATCAAATGTTACTATTAGGTGGTCTCTTGTGGAAACTTTCATAATTGGACCTAATTTTCAGTTTTTCTCACTGGTTAACCTGTAGAACAGCAGTGATATCCTATTATTTGGTGAAGGTCTATTCAAAATGTAAATACAATCATTACCTGAATGCAAACTTCATCAGCTTCACCTGTGTGACTTCTTCATTCTATTTATTTTGTACTTTATGCAAAACTATGGTTTCCAGTCTTTGGGAGTTCATAGAGTTTATTAGTTAAAAATTGGAGTACTGTGGACTCTGAGAAACAAACTGAGGGTTTTGGAGGGGAGGGGGTTTGAGGAGATGGGTGAGCCTGGTGATGGGTATTATGGAGGGCAAACATTGCATGGAGCACTGGATGTGCTGCATAAACAAAGAAACTTGGAACACTGAAAAAATAAAATAAAATTTAACTTTAAAAAAATTGGAATATATACACATTATATGGCCAGTAGCCTGCAGAAAATTGAATGCTAATATCTACTATATTAAACAAAAGGAATTAACTTCAGATTAAAGGACTATCCATTAAATATAAATAGTATAACTTCATAAACATTAGATTCATCTCATTTATCTTATTTCACTACTCACTATTGTGAATTTTTAACACAGTATTATCTGTTTCCAGAACAGTATATTAAAGATTACTGATCTAGAGTAATGGACTCTGAAGTCTCATGTAAACCAACCAAATGGTGTCCAAGGAAATGTATCAGTGTGTTAGGAGAAAATATTAAAACGTGAATTTATATTTAGTTTTTAAATTTAAAACTTCAAATGTTTTGATTTAAACATTTGTATAGTGTATACAATATAAAATGTACAAATATAGTAGTATAATAAGATAACATAAATAAGTGGAAATATATGGGGAATGAGAACTTGTTATTTTTTAATTTTTTAATTTAAATTCAATTTAGTTAACATGTCATGTGTTACTAGTTTCAGAGGTAGAATTTAGTGATTCATCAGTTGCATATAACTCACAGTGCTCCCTACATCAAGTGCCCATTCTAATGCCTATCACCCAATTCCCTGTCCTCTGACTCACCTACCCTCAAATAAACCTCAGTTTCTTTCCTACAGTTTTGAGTCTCTCGTGGTTTGCCTCCCTCTCTGTTTTTATCTGATTTTATTTTTCTGTCCCTTCCCCTATGTTCATCTATTTTGTTTCTTAAATTCCACATGAGTGAAATCATCAAAAAATGAAATCATCAAAAGATGAAATCATTTTTTCTCTGACTGACTTATTTTGCTTCACATAGTAACCTACAGTTTCATCCATGTTGTTGCAAATGGCAAGCTTTCAGTCTTTTTGATGATTGAGTAATATTCTATTGTATGTATATCTCTGTGTGTGTGTATACATACCATCTCTTCTGCATCCATTCATATGTTGGTGGACATCTGGGTTCTTTCCATATTTGACTACTGGAGACACTACTGCAATAAACATTGAGGTACATGTGCCCCTTCAAGTCAATATATTTATAGCCTTTGGATAAATACCTAGTAATGCAACTGCTGGGTTGTAGAGTAGCTGTATCTTTAAATTTTGAGGAACCTTCATATTGTTCTCCAGAGTGGCTGCACCAGTTTGCATTCCCACCAACAGTGTAAGAAGATTTCCCTTCCTCCATATCCTTGCCAACATTTGTTGTTTCCTGAGTTATTCATTTTAGCTGTTCTGACTGGTGTGAGGTGATATCTCATTGTGGTTTTGATTTGTATTTCCCTCATGACAAGTGATGTTGAGCATTCTTTCATGTGTCTTTTAGTCATTTGTGTGGCTTCTCCAGAGAAGTATCTATCCATGTCTTCTGCTCATTTTTTACTGGATTTTTTGTTTTTTGGGTGTTGAGTTTCATAAGTTCTTTATAGATTTTGGATACTAGCCCTTATTTGATAAGATATTTGCAAATATTTTCTCCCATTCCATAAGTTGCCTTTTAGTTGTGTTGACTGTTTTCTTTGCTGTGCAAAAGTTTTTTTTATCTTGATGAAGTCCCAATGGTTCACTTTTGCTTTTGATTTGCTTGCCTTTGGAGACGTGTATAGCAAGAAAGTTGCTGTGGCTGAGGTCAAAGAGGTTGTTGCCTGTGTTCTCTAGGATTTTGGTGGAATCCTGTCTCACATTTAGGTCTTTCATTCATTTTGAGTCTATTTTTGTGTATGGTGTAAGGAAATGGTCCGGTTTCATTCTTTTGCACATGTATGTCCAATTTCCTAACACCGTTTGTTGAAGAGACTGTCTTTTTTTCCATCAGATATTCTTTCCTTCTTCGCCCAAGATTAGTTGATCATATTGTTGAGGGTCCATTTCTGGGTACTGCCCAGTGAACTAAGATATGAACAGTAAGTATTATATGCAAGGATTTAAAAGGAAGTGGTGTCTCTTTTATGTTATATAATATTATTGCTTGCGTATACAAATAGAGACAGAATAAGAGGCAACATGAAATAATGAGGAAATCAAAATGTAAAAAATACTACAGAATATGGAGAAGAGAGGATTGTGACACCATCTGGGTAATAGATATCTCAGAAGGAAATAAATGTAAATAAAAATTTGTGGTATCAGAAGACAAAATGATGATAAATTTCTCAGAATTAAGGCAAATAGAAAGCTTCAGATTGAATGTGCTCATAGAATCATAAATAGGAAGGATACAGTGAAAACTAACCTAGACATAATGTTCTTAGAAATTATGATTAATTCAAAGTTTACAGAAAAAATATACAGATTAACTACAGAGGAATAAAGATCCAGTTTATATCAGAATTTTGAACACAATATTAGACATAAGAAGATAATGAAATATATTTTTAAGTATTCAAGGAATAATAAAATTCTTTGGTTCTGTATTTGTCAAATCACTATTCAGATGTGATGGTCTACCTAAAATATCCGGAAGTATTTAACCCTAAGAATCTTTACCAAACAAAGACCCATGTTAAAAATATATGATAATTTAGTCAACCATTAAAAAGAAAAGTAATTAGTAGACTCTAAAAGATTTGAGATGTAAAGCTGAACAAATACTTTGTAGCTATTTTTGTCAAAAGAAAAAAAAGGAAAAAATAAAAATACACAAAGAAATGCTACTTAAAAAGGGGGAAAAAAAGGAGAATGCAAATCCATAAAATCTAAAATTGAAATTTAGAAAGTATCCTTGCCAACATCTGTTGTTTCCTGAGTTATTCATTTTAGCTCTTCTGACTGGTGTGAGGTGGTATCTCATTGTGGTTTTGATTTGTATTTCCCTCATGACAAGTGATGTTGAGCATTCTTTCATGTGTCTGTTAGCCATTTGTATGTCTTCTTCAGAGAAGTGTCTGTTCATGTCTTCTGCTCATTCCTTGACTGGATTTTATTTTTTTAGTGGGTGTAGAGTTTCATAAGTTCCTTATAGTTTTGGAATCTAGCCCTTTATCTGATAAGTTGTTTGTATTTTCTCCCTTTCTAGCTCTTTATCTGATAAGTTGTTTATATTTTCTCCCTTTCTGTAGGTTGCCTTTTAGTTTTGTTGACTGTTTCCTTTGCTGTGAAAACATCTTATCTTGATGCAGTCCCAAGAGTTCATTTTTGCTTTTGATTCCCTTGCCTTTGGAGATCTGTCTAGCAAGAAGTTACTGTGGCTGAGGTCAAAGTGGTTGTGGCCCATGTTCTCCTCTAGGATTTTGATGGAATCCTGTCTCACATTTAGGTATTTCATCCATTTTGAGTTTATTTTTGTGTATGGTGTAAAAAGTGGTCCAGTTTCATTCTTCTGCATGTGGCTCTCCAATCTCCCAACACCATTTGTTGAAGACACTGTCTTTTTTCCATTGGACAATCTTTCCTGCTTTGTCCAAGATTAAGTTGACCATTGAGTTGAGGCTCCATTTCTGGGATCTCTATTCTGTTCCATTGATCTTTGTGTCTGTTTTTGTGCCAGTACCATACTGTCTGGATGACTACAGCTTTGTAATACAGCTTGAAGACTGGAATTATGACACCTCAAGTTTCAGTTTTCTTTTTCAACAGTTCTTTGGCTATTTGGGGTCTTTTCTGGTTCCATACACATTTTAGGATTGTTTGTTCCAGCTCTGTGAAAAATGCTGATGGTATTTTGATAGGGATTGCATTGAATGTGTAGATTGCTTTGGTAGCATAGACATATTAATAATATTTTTCTTCCAATTTATGAGCATGGGATGTTTTTTTCCATTCTTTGTGTCTCCCTCAATTTCTTTTGTAAGTATTCTATAGTTTTCACAGTACAAATTCTTTACCACTTTGGTAAGGTTTATCCCTAGGTATCTTATGGTTTTGGGTGCAATCATAAACGGAATCAATTCTTTGATTTATCTTTCTTCTGCTTCATTATTAATGTATCGAAATGCCACTGATTTCTGTGTATTGATTTTAAATACCATGATTTGCTGAATTCAAGTATCAGTTCTAGCAATTTTGGGGTGTAATATTTTGGGTTTTCTACATAGAGTATCATGACATCTGCAAAGAGTGAAAGTTTGATTTCTTATTTGCTGATCTAGATGCCTTTTATTTCTTTTTGTCTGATTTCTGAGTCTGGGACTTCCACTTACTATGTTCAACAACAGTGGTGAGAGTGGACATCCCGTTGTGTTCCTGATCTTAGAGGAAAAGCTCTCAGTTTTTCCCCATTGAGAATGGTATCTGCTGTGGGACTTTTGTATATGGCTTTTATGGTATTGAGATATGCTTCCCATATCCCTACATGGTGGAAAATTTTTATCAAGAAAGGAGCTGTATTTTGCCAAGTGCTATTTCTGCACCTATTGAGAGGATCATAAGGGTCTTGTCCTTTTTTTAAATTAATGTGGTGCATCACACTGATTGATTTGTGGATGTTGAACCACCCCTGTAGCCCAGGAATAAATCCCACTTGGTTGTGGTGAATAATCTGTTTAATTGTTGCATCTTATTAGCTAGTATCTTGGTGAGAATTCTTGTACCCAGGTTCATCAGGGATATTGGTCTCTAATTCTTCTGTTTAGTGGGGTTCTTATCTGGTTCAGAGAAAAGATAATGCTGACCTTATAGAATGCATTTGGAAGTTTTCCTTCCATTTCTAATTTTTGGAACAGTTTCAGAAGAATAGGTACTAATTTTTTCTTTAAAAGTTTGGTAGAATTCCCCTGGGAAGCCATCCAGCCCAGATTCTTGATTGTCAGGAGATTTTTGATTACTGATTCAATTTCTTCTTTGGTTATGGGTCTATTCATGTTTTCTATTCCTTCCTGTTTCAGTTTTGGTAGTTTAATGTTTCTAGGAATGTATCCATTCCTTCCAGATTGCCTAATTTGTTGGCATATGGTTTCTCATAATATTCTTTTATAATTGTATTTCTTTGGTGTTGGTTATGATCTCTCTTCTTTCATTCATAATTTTATTTATTTAAATCCTTTTTCTTTTCTTTTTGATAAGTCTGGCTAGGGTTTTATCAATTTATTAATTCTTTCAGAGAACTAGCTCCTAGTTTTGTTGATCTGTTGTACTGTTTTTTTTTAATTTTTATTTCTATATCATTGATTTCTGCTCTAGTCTTTATTATTTCTCTTCTCTTTCTGGATTTAGACTTTATTTGCTGTTCTTTTAACAACTCCTTCAGGTATAAGGTTAGATTGTATATTTCAGACTTTTCTTATTTTTTGAGGAGGACCTGTATTGCTATATATTTCCCTGTTAGGACCACCTTTGCTGCATCCCAAAGGTTTTGAACTATCATGTTTTCATTTGCTTCTATGTTTTAATTTTTTAATTTTTTAATTTCCTGGTTGACCCATTCAGTCCTTAGTAGGATATTCTTAAACCTCCATGTATTTGTGGTCCTTTTTTCTTGTAGTTGACTTCAAGTTTCAGAGCATTATAATCTGAAAATATACGTGATATGCTCTGAGTATTTTTGTACTTGTTGGGACCTGATTTCCAACCCAGTATGTGATCTATTATGGAGAATTGTCTAAGTGCACTCGAAAAGAATGTGATTCTGCTGCTTTAGAATGAAATGCTCTGAATATATCTGTTATGTCCACCTGGTCCAGTGTGTCATTAAAATCCCTAGTTTCTTAGTTGGTCTTCTGTTTAGATGATCTGTCCATTGCTGTGAGTGGGTTGTCTCCTATTATTATTGTATTATTATCAATGAAGTTTTAAGACTTTGTTATTGATTGATTGATGCATTTGCCTGTTTCTGTTAGGAACTTAAGTATTTAAAGTTGTTAGATCTTCTTGTTGGATATACACCTTTACTAAATGATATAGTGTCCTTCATTTCTTATTACAGTCTTTGGTTTAAAATCTAGTTTGTTTGATACAAGCATGGCTACTCCAGCTTTTGATGTCCATTAGCATGAGAAATGGTTTTCCACCACCTCACTTTCAATTTGGAGGTGTCTTTGGTTTTCAAATGAGTCTCTTTGTAAGCGGCATATCAATGGGTCTTGTTTTTTTGTTTGTTTGTTTTTTATCCATTCTGATACCCTATGTCTTTTGATTTGAGCATTTATTCCATTATATTCAGAGTAATTATTGAAAGATATTAATTTAGTGCTATTGTATTGTAAAATCATTGTTCCTGTAGATCATCTCTTTTCCTTTCTGGTTTTTGTTACTTTAGGGTCTCTCTCTGCTTAAAGGATCTCCTTTAATATTTCTTGCAGGGTTGGTTTAGGGTCCACAAATTCCTTTAGTTTTAGTTTGTTCTGGAAATTCTTTATCTCTCCTTCTATTCTGAATGACAGCCTTGCTGGATAAAGTATACTTGGTTGCATTTTTTTTTTCCATTTAGCATGTCGAATATATCATGCTAGTTCTTTCTGGCCTACCATATCTCTGTGGACAGGTTTGCTGCCAGCCTTATATGTCTGCCCTTGTAGGTTAAGGACCTCTTGTCCAAACCTACTTTCAGGATTTTCTCTTTATCTTTGAAATTTGAAAGCTTCACTATGTATGTTGAGGTATTGACCTACTTTTGCTGACTTTGAAGGGGGTTCTCTCTGCCTCTAGGACTTGAATGCTCGTTTCTTTCCCCAGATTAGGGAAGTTCTCAGGTATAATTTGTTCAAATAAACTTTTTGCCCTTTCTCCCACTTTTCATCTTCTGGGGACTATAATACAGATACTATTTCACTTTATGGAATTGCTAAATTCTCTAAGTTTCCCTTCTTGATCTGATAGTTTTCTTTCTTATTTTCAGCTTCCTTATTTTTCATCATTTTATCTTCTGTATTACTGATTCATTCTTCCTATTTATTCATACTCATTTTTATGGCCTCCTCTTGAGACTGTGCCTTGATAATAGTATTTTTAGTTTCTGCCTGCCTAATTTTAGTTCTTTTGTTTCTACAGTAAGGAATTCTCTAGTGTCATGTATGCTTTTTTTTTTTAAGCCCAGCTAGTATCTTTATAAACATTTTAAATTTCAGTTCAAACATCTTAGTTATATTCTTATTGATTAAATCCTTGGCAGTGAGTACTACCTCTTATTCTTTCTTTTAGGGTGAATTTTTCTGTCTTGTCATTTTGTCCAGAAAAGAAAAGAAAGAGAAAGAGAAAAACAACAATAATAACAACAACAGAAAAGGAAAAAACAACAGCTAGATTCTGGATGTGCTTGTAAAAGAAACTAAATCCCAAAATAAGAATTAAAAATAATTTTTAAATGATTGAAAAAATAAGAAAATAACTTAAAAATAATACTAAAGGACTAAAGAATAAAAATACAAAGAGTGCTATGTACTGTTTTTCCCTAAAGCTTTAGCTTTGCAGCTCTCTATGATCAGTAAACTTGGTGTGAGCAAGTTGTTTGTGCTGGTCTTCTGGGAGGAGGGGCCTGTTTTGTTGGTTCTCAGGTGGACTTGGCCTAATGGAAATGCACCTCCAGTGTGAAGGGAGGCAAGACTCAGTGTAAGCAAGGCCAGACTTCATTAGGTGGTTTTATTTCATTCCCTGATGGCTTTCAGCACTGATGGGTGGAATGATTATGGTGTTACCCTGCTCTCTAGTCCCGGAGCTGAAAATTCACAGCTCCCCACTCTTCAGTGAGCTCTCACAGAAAATCTTACTCTTGTCTCTTCATTTCTGCCAAAACTCTGTGTTTACCTGGCCCTTGACCAAGCATCTTTATCTCAGGCATGTGACTGAATTCCAAAACTCTTAAATTTTACAGATTCCTGTGGCATGGACCTGCAATGTTCCTCCCAGAGGAGGGGATTCTTGCTGTACTTCTGCCTTTTGCTGGAGCCCTCCCAGAAAAGGTGTGACCAGATAGCACTTCAGAGTTTGTGGCCACACCGAGAAGAAAGCCAGCACCTAGACTCACTGTTTTCAGCCAGCTTCCCCTGGGAAGCTGGAAACTGTGCCTGGGAACTGTGCTGCACTCAGGCACCATCCATTTTCTTGTGACCCTGGGAATCCTGAGACCGTGATGTCACACCCGGGATTCCACCCCATTTCACTACCTGAGCACTTTTAAGCCAGGGACATCTCCCATTGTAGCAGGCTTCTTAAAGTTCTATTTTGCACTCCAATGCTTATAGTACTTTGCAGTATCTTCTTAAGCAGGCTCTCTCCCCTCTGCTGTGTCCTCAGTTATATCACACCAGATTCAAACTTCACACCTTCTACATTCCAAATGGTAGTTGATTTTCTACTTGTATACTTGCAGGATTTCTTTTCTCAGATCTCTGACTGAGTCTCAGGTGTTTATAATGATTTGAAAACTATCTAGTTGTATTTGAGGGACCAGATGAATTTAGGGTCCCCCTATTCCTCTGCCATCTTAGTTCCTCCTCTGAGAATTTTTTTTCTTAACTGATACAATATACAATCAAATAATTGAGGTCCATTAATACAATGGATTAGTCTTCACTAATCCTGTATTCTAGTCTAGGAATTTTATACTCTATTGATAGGAAAACTTGGGGTATTAGATAATTCTTTGACAAAAATCACAAAGAGAAGAGAGAAGGATATCTTTCTGGTTCTCTTTACTTCTAGTTTTATACCAAGGCAACACTATCTTTGTATGTTTCACAGAATGTGCTTTAATATTATAATTTCTTGATTTAAAAATTCCATCAATGATTTTTTCTGCTGATTATTCATTTTTTCAAGTTTTTGTTTAAATTCTAGTTAACATATAGCATAATATTAGTTTCAGGTATAGAATTTAGTGATTAAACACTTCCATACAACACCAGTGCATTCCCTGATCTCCATCACTTTTTTAAACTATCCACTCTCCCACCTTCCCTCTGGCAACCATCAGTTTGTTCTTTATGGCTAAGAATCTGTTTCATAGTTTTTCGTTTTTTTTTTTTTTTCTCTCTCTCCATGTTTTCCCCCTGTGATCATTTGTTTTGTTTCTTAAATTCCACATATAGGTGAAATCATATGGTATTTGTCTTTCTCTAACTGAATATTTTGCTTAGCCTAATACTCCTTAGCTCCATCCATGTCATCACAATGACTTTTAAACATTTGTTATAAACCGCATTTATGGGATAATCTGGCATTGTCATTTTGAACCAGTATAAATCATGTTAGTTATAGTGATGGGAGAAAAAGAAAGGCCTTGCAAATAGTGACTTATTCATTGTTCCCACACATGCCAGAGGTGTTTCCAGTAGTAAATACATGAACAAGTTAGTGGAAAAAATATATTCTATAGGATGTCAGGTGGTACTGCAAAATGGAGTAGTAGTGAAGCTAGAGGCTCAGAGTTAGAGATGTAATGATGGAAACAGAGGTGAGAGAGAGAGAGAGAGAAAGAGAGAGAGATTGGGAGAGAGATTTGAAGTATATTTTCCTCTAGAGTCTCCCGAAGAAACAGCTTTGGCAAAACCTTGATTATAGGATTTTTGACCAACACAACTGTAAAACAATAAATTTGTGTTGTTTTAAGCCATGAAGTTTGCTGATAGTGTAGCAATAGGAAACTGACATAATTTTAATAATAGAGGAAATTGGAGGAATTTCTGTACTATCTTTGCAATAATTCTGTTAATCTAAAATTGTTCTAAAATAAATAATTTCTTTAAAAAGAAATTAAATAATTGAGTGGTAGGAGATAGAAACAAGCACTGAGGATAAGCAACTTATATGCTCCTGACATACTGTGACACTTAGAGCATTATGTTTAGCTTTATATTTTTGTCTTCTGTCTTATTTTACTCCTGCCTGGCCATCAGCTCTCTGCTCAGGCATTGTTTACTTAAAATTTTCTTCTTGTTTCAACTCTAAAAGTAGAATGCATTTAGGCTAGCTCTCTCTCCTTAACTCCAGATCCTATGTCCGACTGTCCACCTACATCTCCACTGAGATATCTAATAGCTACCTTAAACCACAAATATACTATCTCCTCCACTTTAACTGGTGGCAACTCCTTCCTTTTAGTAATATCCTTCCTTTTAGTAATTCAAGATGAAACACTTGTGTCATCTTTCAGTCTTTTATTTCTCTTATATCATGTCTAATCTGTCAAGAATTCCTATTGGATTTACCTTAAAATACATTATGATACAACCATTATCTATACCAGTACAACATGATCAAAGCTATCCTTGTCTCTGGTAAAAATTTATAAAATAGCCACCAAATTCATCTCTCTGCCTCCACCCTTGCCCCAAACATTCTCTTATCAGAATAGAAGTCAGAATGATCCATTTTAAATATAAGTCAGATCATACTAATTTCCTATTCAAATCATTCACTTTTTATTCTTTCTATTCCTATTTTATTCTTTATTCTCTTGTTATTCAAATAACTCACTATTTACTCTCAGCTTTTATTCAGCATAAAATCACTACAGTAGTCTATAAAGCCCTAAATTATGTGACCCTACTACCTTTCTGATCTCATTTCCTTCTAACCAGCTAATTAAACGTCTGCCACAATGACCTGCCTGTTGTTTCTCAAACATGCTAGTCATATCCCGCCCTTAGGCATTTTCTGTACCTGTTCCCTTTGTCTGTTTGATCTTTCCCCAATACACCCATGTATATCACCTGATTAGTGAGACCTGCCAACAGCCTTCTGTAAAATTTTACTCCTACACTCCTGATTCATTTCAACCTATTCCCTTTCTTTCATACCATTTATTACATTCTAATACACCATTAAATTTGGTTGTTTTGTGTTTATTTTATATTATTTTATTTATTTTCTACTTCCCTGTTCTACCCTAGCTCATTGATTTCAATGTAAAGTAATTTAGCAAGAATTATAATTTGTTGTATTTACTATTATGTTCTAGACACTGAAAATTCTGCCCAGCACATAGTAAAAATACAAGATATAACTGATGAATTGATAAATAAATTATACTATTTAACAAGAAAAATGCAATGTCTGGTGTAAGTAAAGCTAAAATTTTAAAAAAGTATAATACATTTGTTTTTTAGAAGTATAGTGTGGTTGGAGCACCTGGGTGGCCCAGTAATTGAGCATCTGACTCTTGATTTTGGCTCAGGCCCTGATCTTAGGGTGGTGGGATCCAGCCCCGGCTGGGCTTCCCACTCAGCAGGAAGCCCACTTCTCTCCCTCTCTGCTCCACCCCCCTGTCCTGCTCTGTCTCTCTCTCTCTCAAATAAATAAATAAATAAATATTTTTAAAAAGTATAGTGTGGTTGTCAATCTAACATTTCCCAATTTGATATCTTTAAGAATGAGTTATGGGAAATCTTTACCTCCATAAAGGAGAAAAAATCTCTGAAATTTAAAAAACAAAACAAATTCAAAAGTTTTACCTGTGAAGGATTTGTGAGTGTATACAAACACTTCATAAGAGTATGCAAGAAAATATGCCAATGATTCCCAGCCAAAACTTAACTTCCATACCCACAGAAAATTCACTAAGTCATATAAACAATAAAAGCTGTCACTTCAATAGAGAGCAAGAAAAAAGGGATGGCATCTTATCCCTTTTAAGGATGGAATATATAGAACTATTTCAAAAGTTAAAATCTTAAGAAGATAGGATTTTAAAGAAGAGCAAGAAATTAATGATTTCTCTGTGAAGTTAATTTTATATACTCTGAGGTAAAAGAAAAAAGCAGCATCTAGAATAAAAGGTAAAAGATAACTTGAGACATTCCTAGAAAAAAAAACAAAAAACCAGGATTTCAATGTCACCTTCAGTTTTCAACAAAACAGAAAGAGTGAAAGTTTGTAAGTATTTTCATATATGCACAGATACAGGCACAACTTATTAAGATGAAGAATATTCTATGTGACTAGTATAATGCCCACATTCTCCAGAATTCTGCAAGCCATCAAGATAGTGCATATACACTAGGAATAAGATCTCTGCTACTTTAATAGGAAATGAGAAGAAACTGCCACATGGGGTTGAAGATCAGTTCTTTCTATCTACCTACCCAGTCACTGGAAGAGAGGGCACTAGACATCCACCCCTACATCTTGACCCAAACACCATAATCTGCCTTCAACATAACAGAATTAATCCTTTCTGTTATGTCTCAAGAAAACTCTACCACACCCAGGTAACATCTTATAGCTTTCACAATAATCCTCACATGTTTTGTATATGAACCATTCTGTCTTCTTTTCTATCCTTCCTCATATCCTAAAACTACTTCCATATGTCCTCTGAAATTCATGGTCCATTGTCAACTACATGCCTTGTACTTTCATCATGTACTCTAAATATTTCCTTCAAGTTTTGTCCTAATGGCAATCTGAACCTCCCCCTAAGAATCTTGGTTAACTCTACTTACCATAGATCTCACTCACTAGACCCGGAATAAGAGATCCATGTGCCACTGTCCTTGTTTGTCATTGTCAAATTCAAACCATTCTCCCTTCTTGTATCAGAAGAAATAGAAGGAGGAGGAAGAGGAGGAGAAGGAGGAGGAGGAAAGGGAAAGAGAGGAGGGAGAGAAGAAGGAGGAAGAGGAGGGGAAGAAGACAACAACGTATTAGTAAGCAGTAAATAGAATCACTCTCATTTCGTAAGATTGTATTGAACTATATTCTTCATTATTGCTATTATGTATTGTTCTCAAGTTCACAGTTGAATTGTGGAGGAAAACAAAATGTATTTTTTAAACATAATTTGTATACTCATAACCTGCTTTTCTTACTTAATAATATATCATGGTAATGTTTTCTATACCATGAATTTTAATGGTTGTATATTATGCTATTGTATGCAATTAAATTTATCTAACCATTTCCTGTTATGTATTTTGCTCCATTTTTGTTATTAAAATAATGCCCTTATTTTTTTCTTAACAATAAGCATATTGCAGATTATATTCTTTGATTTCAGAAGACTTGAAAAGTATTTATTGAATTGTACTCTACAATTTGCCTTTTTTATTCCCATGGCATATTTATTTTTAAAAAACTGTACTTGGGACACCTGGGTGGCTCAGTTGGTTAAGCAGCTGCCTTCGGCTCAGGTCATGATCCCAGCATCCTGGGATGGAGTCCCACATTGGGCTCCTTGCTTGGCAGGGGGCCTGCTTCTCCCTCTGCCTCTGCCTGCCACTCTGTCTGCCTGTGCTCGCTCTCTCTCTCTCTGAGAAATAAATAAATAAAATCTTAAAAATATAAAAAAATAAAAAATAAATAAAAAACTGTACTTAAAAAAAAACTATACTTAGACCACAAAGATAACCTTAATGAATTTAAAAGGAAACAATTCAGAGGTTATACTATATGGTCACATTCAACCTAAAATATGTTTTAAAATAGATTACAAAGAAGAAAAAGAGCCACATCAAAATAAATATATATATATATTCAATTAAATAACTCTTGGGTCTAAGTATTAATAAGAACCATAATTATAAAAGCCTTACAAAACAACAAAAATAAGAATGTTGTATATGAACACCTATATAATACTGATCAACAAAATTATGAAGTAGGCATTTCTTTTCAATGAGTCAGAAAGAAAAGCATAAAAGAAACTTAGAGAAAGCAGGAATTTCCCAAAGATATAAAGATCTAGACTTCATACCTATCTGCGCTCTGTAGTTTGTAATTTACAATGGAAACAAAGTAAAAAAGATTGTTTCACTGGAAATCATTTGGCCTATTTCAGAGGCTTTAATAAAAATTGTGCTTTTTATAACCTCTGCCAAATAGCTCAGATAGACCATCACAATTTAAACTGCAAAGTGTTAAATGTTACAGGAAATATGCTGTAGAAGTTCACTATATCAAAATACCGTAGTTCTATATAGCAAGGCTTTAGCATGACCTGTAAATGCATTAATAAGCTTCATATGTAAGACAAACTGAACACCCAACAAAACATTTTGAAGCATCTTGTAAAACTATAATCATGCAATCCCTCTTGGATTGTTGCCTTCATTTTGGTGATTTGGAAGCAAGAGGAAAGTAGATAAAGTGTTTACTATGAGAGATGGTGCCTCTATGATGTACAAGGGGAATTATAAATTTAGCCCTATGATCCTGCCATTAGTCTTTTGAATGATTCTGAGCCACAACCTTTCTGATATAACATCTTCTCTCTCTCTCTCTCTGGTTGAGCTTTGAGCAGACTAGTGGAATCTTGGTTGTTTTTTTAGCTTGTTATTAAATTTAAGCCGAGAAATAAGGGAAAGCTAACAGAAAAGGATTAGAGAGGTTTATTCGACACTGTCAGAGAAAGCAAATCCCGGCCTTACTGCCAAATATATTAAACTCCTGATCTTGCAATTGCATGAAATTATCACTGGCATTATATCTATGTCAATTAAACCTAGTGCTGGAGAAATTATTTAACCAGCTCCCTCTTTCAATGTCATTCAAGAACTCTAATTAGTTTGAGAGGTGTGTTTCTTTTCTAAGTAGTGCTATAGTCATCTAGGTATTATTAAAGTGCATCATTAAAGATCATTAATATGAGAATATTTCAGAGGTGTTTATGGGCTTTGGGGAGGACACTGTTCAGACATATTTGTTCATGAAAAATATTTTGCATTGAAAATTTTAGAGTACAGTATTTTCCATCAATAAGAAATATTGTTCCATTGTTATAGGCAAATTGGTAACACTTCTGCTTATATTTCAAAGGTCCCCAATTTTTATAACACATAGACTTTTGTTTCCGATTTCATTAACATTCAGGAATGAGATCTTATCCAATGCCCTCTTTTCGTAAAGGAGAAAAAAATAGGACAAAACTTCAACTACACTTCCCAAGTTTGCATAAAAACCTCTTCTATTTTATTGTTGGTCTATAAATAAACTGGTTTAAAAAACAAGTTTGTAAATTTAGGAATAGACTGCAAATTATATTTTGAAAAGCACTGCTTCCAGACTCACATTTTCTATCCTTCCTTTCTTGATTAGTGCACAAGCTCATTGAGTCAGGTGTCATTGAACTCCAATCAGCTTTTGGATAGTCTTGTAGTTTTGAAGTATAAGCATGCCTTATCAAACAAATTACTGTCAACCTGAGGATAGGGAGCTGGCTTATATATTTCCAGCTCTTCCCAATTCAGTACTGGGTACACAGTTGCAACTCCTTTACTACTTGTTGATTTACCACTTCATTGTCTAAATAGGGAAGATAAAAATTAACAATAAAAATAATATTTGTTTACATATTTTCATCATGTTGAGTGTAGGTGAGTTACCTTAATGTGTTTATATAATCATCACTTATAATCAAGTGAATTCTACATATCAGGCACAGTACTAAGTGACAGAGATACAGACAATAGTATGATGTAGGCAAGGACTTCAAATGGCCCAGTGTCTGGGGAGGGAGAGGAATAAGTAAACAATAACTGTAAAACACAACATGTGCTAAAATTGAAGAAAAGATGGAATGAGATACAAATGTAAATGAATGATTCTTAGCCTACATAATATAAGGTTGAGCATAAGGTTGTGAGGTTGGAATGAATGGGGCAGAGCAGGTTTCCCATAAAATAAGATGTAGAGCTAAATCTTGAAGAACAGATAGAATGTAGGGAAGAGGGATTTTTGAGGAAGGATATTCTAGGCAAAGAGAACAAAATCCGCTAAATCAGATAAAGACACAGGATAGATAAGGAGTTGAAGTTAACTTCATGTTCTTGACAGAATGTGTATGAGAAAATTAAGAAAGAAAGCCAGAAAGATAGTACACAAATGACTAATAACCAAAATGATATTAAAGAGTTAACACTTTCTTCTAAAGTCATGAAAAGAAATACAGAGGAATAAGACATGAAAGAAATAAATAGATAACAAGTAATGAAATGGCAGTCTGAAGTCATAATATATCAATTATGACCTTAAATGTAAAAGACCTAAAAAATAGCAATTAAAGCCAAATATTATTAGGAGTTGGAGGAAAAAAAATGATCATAACCCAATTCTAGGTTGTTTAAAAGAAGCCCACTTGAAATTTAACAAAACAGGTAATTTGAATGCAAAAGATTAGAAAAAGATATACCAAGAAAACATTAATTTAAAAGAAAAAAACAATAGTGACTACTTTAATACCAGATGAAATATACTTCTTAATAAAGAAAATTACTGAAGATGAAGAGAGATATTACAAAACAAAAAAGTTTCATCCAGTGGGACAATATAAGTATCCTACGGATGTGTGTCCAAAACAATAGAGCCTCAAAATACATAAAGCAATAACTGATAGAGCAAAAATGGAGAATAGACAAATCCACAACAAAAGTTTGTGACTTCAACACTCCCCTCTTAGTAACCAATAGAGCTATGACAAAAGTTAGCAAAGATCCAAAGTTTTGAACAACACAATCAACTAAGACATTCTAATTGATATTTATAGAACACTCTAACCAAAAACATTAGAATACACATTTTCTTTCAGGCACTATGGAATAATCATTAAGATATATTATATCCTGAGCTATAAAACAAATCATCAACAAATAAAAATAATAATCAACCAAAAAATTAAACAAATAAAACCACTATATATTCTCTGACCATAAAAAAATCAAAATAAGAAAACAGAAAAATATCTAAATCCTTGAAAATTAAAATAAATACAACAAAATAATACATAGGCTAAAAAGGAACTTTGAAACTAACTTAGAAATATATGTAGGGGTGCCTGAGTGGCTCAGTGGGTTAAGCCTCTGCCTTCAGCTCAGGTCATGATCTCAGGGTCCTGAGATCGAGACCCGCATCAGACTCTGCTCAGCGGAGAGCCTGCTTCCCTCTCTTTCTCTTCCTGCCTCTGCCTACTTTCGATCTCTCTCTCTCTGTCAAATAAATAAATGAATAATCTTAAAATATTTATATATGTAGAATTGGGGCACCTGGGTGGCTCAGTTGTTTAAGTGTCTGCCTTCAACCCACATCATGATCTCAGGGTCCTGGGATCAAGCTCTGCACTGGGCTCCCTGCTCCGTGAGGAGTCTGCTTCTCCCTCTGCCAATCCCCCAACTCCCACTGGCTCTCCTTCTCACTTTTGCTTTCACTTTCTCCTCTTTCTCTTTCTCTCTCTCAAATAAAGAATCAAATCTTTAAAATATATACAAAGAGAATGGAATGAAAATGAAAATATAACATATCAATATATGTAGGGTGCATGTAAATCAGTGCTGAGATGGGAAATTTTAAAAGTAAATGTGTGTATTAAGAAGAGGAAAGGTCTCAAATCAGTCATCTAGTTCCTACCTGAAGTCACTAGGGCTATTTTTATTTGGTTTTTATTTTAATCAAAATAAAACAAAATAAAGGATATAATAAAGACTAGAAATAAAATAAATTGAAAACAAGAAATTTGTAGAGAAAAATCAATGACACAAGGCTGGTTCTTAAAAAAAACAAAGGGGGAATAAATGGGGGGAAAAAAGCTCTATTAAAGCTGACAGAGATCAAAAGCAAGCAAGAAGATAACAAGTCACTGTGTCAGGAATAAACAGTATCCTGCAGCCATTGTAGGAATAATGCGTATACCTCAAACAATATTATGCTCTTAAATTTGACAACTTAAGGGGAAAAAAAGGGAGGGAACAACACTTACCAACTCATTTTATCAGGACAATATTACCTTATCCCAAAACTAGATAATAAAAACAAAACCAAAACAAAACACAAAAACTACACACCTGTATCTCTCCTTGATCCTTGACACAAAATTATTTAACAAAATATTAGCAGATTAAATTTAACAAAGTGTCAAAGTATTATATACCTGAGTGGGACTTATTGCAGGTACATAAGGTGGGTTCCACATTCAAAAATTAGTAAATGTAATCCAAGATATCAACAGATTAAGAAGACAAATGATATGATCATACCAAGGCAAGAAAAAGCATTTGCTAAAATGTAACATCAATTCATAATAAAAAAACCTCTTAAGTTATGATATAGGGAAGCTACCACAACTTGATAAAGATATTGAGAGGAAAGCTCGAATTATCTCTACACATGATGTTGAAATATTTAATATTTTTCCTTTAAAATGGGAATATAACAAAAAGGGCCCACTCTTTCCACTCTTAGTGAATATAAAACTGAAAGTTCAGCTACTGTAATAAGGCTATGAAGAAAGAAACTTGCAAATTGAAAAGGAAGAAACAAAATTGTTCCTATTTGAAGAAGAGATGATTATACATGTAAAAAATCCCAAAGAATGTACAAGAAAGAAAACTTTCAAAGCTAATAAGAGATTTCAACAAAGTTGCAGCATATAAAATAGAGTGCATGCACATGTGTGTGCATGCACACACACACACTACATTTCTATATACTAGCAATGAATGTATGGAAACCAAATTTAAAAACAATATATAATTTATAACTGCTTCAAGGAAATTAATTACCATGGCATAAACTTAGTAAAACATGTATAGTATCTATATACTAAAAATTACAAAATGTTGATGAAATAAAAGATGTCCCAAATAAATATAAAGGGATATTGCATTTGTGGATAGAAAGACGTGGTGTAGTAAAGAAGTTTTTATACAAACTTACCTATAGTGTCCATGAAACTCCTATCAGAATTGCAACTTTTTTTTTTACACTTACACATTCTAGAATGTATATGGAAAGACACAGGCCCCAGAATATCTAAAACAATTTTGGAAAAGAATAACTTGAGCAGACTATCTTTACCCAATACAAAGATTCACCATATAGCTATAGAAATCATGAGAGTGTGGTATTGCTGGAGGGATAGATAATGGATTGATGAAAACAGGATGGAGAACCCTCAAATATGCTCAAATGATTGTTTTTTCAAAGTCAGTAAAAAAATTCCATGCAGGAAGAATAGTCTTTTAAACAAATAGACACCCATAAGCAAAAAGCAAGAAAAGAGAGGGAAAAATTGACTTTAACTTCATACTGTATTTGAAAGTTAACAAAAAATGGTTCTTGGGCTTACACATAAAATGTAAAACTATGAAAATTTCCTCAAAAATTAGCAGAAAATTTTTTCAAACTGAGGCCAGCAAGGACTTCTTAGATTTGACACCAAAAGCACAAAATATAAAAAGAAAAAAGAATACATTGGACTTCATCAAAACTGGATACCTGTGCTATGTGAAAGACACTATTAAGAGACTGACAAGACAAGCTATGGGATGGAAGAAAAGGATTTGCACATCTCTTATGCTGGCAAGGATTTGTATCTCTAAAATATATAGAGAATTATCAATGCTCATTTTAAAAAGCCCAATCAGAAAATGGGAAAAAAGACTTGAGCAGACATTCACTGAACAGGGTATACAAATAAGCCCATGGAAAGATGTTGAAACATGAGTAACTACTAGTGAATTGCAGGATGAAATCACAGGTATCATTACACAGCTATCAGAAGAGCTTAAATTAAAAATGAAATAGTGATTTTTTATCAAATGCTGGCAGGAATGTGAAGATACTGGTCACTCATTCTTTGCTGGTGAGAACACTAAATGATATAGCCACTTTGGTGATTACTTGACAGTTACCTATAAAACTAAATGTGTACTTACTGTCTGGCTTAGCAATTACACTTTAGGCATTTAATCCAGAAAACTGAAAACCTATGTTCACATTAGAACCTGTAAATGAATGTTCATAGCTCTATTTGTAGTAGCCAAAGACTGGAAACAACTCTGTCCTTGAATGGATGCCTGGTCAAGTAAATCGTTACACAGGCATACTGTGCAATTCAACTCAAAGATAAACAAAATATTGATACATACAACAATTTACATAGATCTTGGGGACACTATGCTCCTGAAAAGAGTCAATCTCAGAAAGTCATATATTCCACAACTTTAACAGTTTCTAAATGTCAATTTGTTGTTGTTGTTGTTGTTATAACCCCAAATTGGAAACAAACTAATACAACCAGATAGGTGTATAGTAAAATAGGTAGTGAAATGTTTCTACTGTGCAATATTACCGGGCAATAAAGGTAAGGAAACAATATATATGGCAACTTGGATGAACTATTATGGAATTATACTGAATGAAAAAAGCCAATCCCAAAATTTAACCAACTATACAAGCCTATTACAATAACATTATTGAACCAGAACATTTATGGCAATGAAGAGCAAATTAGTGGTTGCCATGTTTTAGGAACAGGGGAGGGAAAGGATGTGGGTGTGCTTATAAAAGGAAAACACGAGGGATCCTTGGGATGATGGAAATGTTTTGTATCTTAAGCTGTATTAATGTCAATATTCAATGATATTGTATTATAGTTTTGCAAGATTTCTCACTGGGAGAAAATGAGTAAAGCATTCACATGATTCCTTGGTGTTATTTCTCAGAACTCAATGTGATTCTACAATTAACTCCATATGAAAAGATTAATTAAAAACATAAGGGAGAGCCAAATGATATGTTTGCACAGATTATCTCTAGCAAATATTTTTAAAAGAAACAAAGAACTAAAATTAATGCTAGAAATATGTAAGTCAACTATACCTAAGTTGTAGAGGATGCATTTTAAATGACGGAGAAAATGGTTGTATTAAACCAGACTAAAAACCAGATATACTGTATTAAATGTATTCAAATGTGCAATAAAGCATTTTTAAAGCTGATATATTTCATATAAAATAATTGTGCTACATTGTCATATATTAAATAGAGTTAAAGAAGGTTGAGTGGGCAGACATTCAGTACATTTTTCTTTTTTTTTTTCACTACATTTTTCAACAAACATGAATGAACTTGACTCCGACAAATAAAAACAATATATTTCCCTCTACAGGCAACAAAGGTAAATCTGTATATACAATTCTTAATCTTATTTTATTTTGAATGGACTACATATCAATAAATATACCTTTAATACTTTTAATATTTTCATGATACTTCATGAAATTATTTAAATTATATGAATTATTTAAAATTATTTCATTAAAGTTAGATATGTATGTATATTTTTTATGTCATAGAAATGAAACTGGTATGTTAAAGGATATGAACCTTCAGTAGGCTTTTGAAGATCTCGTTCAGCTGTTCTTTCCTCTGTAATGTGAATGTGAAGGTTGCGGCTTTGTGAGTCCTTGCCATAGCTGGAGGGCTGAGATTTTTTTGCCTTCTTTTCTTCCTTCCCACTTTCCCTCCCTTCCCTTCTTTTCCTCCTTCTTTCTCTCTTCCTTCCTCTCCTTTGTCAATGTTATTGGAACATAATTTACATTTAAATAGCCACTCTATTGATTACTCTTCAATAATATGTCCATATTTTTATATTATTGCTTAATAAACATGGGTCTTTTTAAAATCATTACTCATATATTTTTATTAGTATAATATGCACCCTTTATTAATGTATTGCAAATGACCCAAGAGAATTTCCAGGTGGAACCAGAGGTTCTTTTATAAAGTAAGCTACGGTTCACTGCCATAATTGCTGCCACTGCTGTGTTGAAAGCATCTCCAAAGGTTCTTTTTTTTCACATTTCCTTGGAAAGACAATGAGGTGCTCACAGCAGAGTAAATACACTTTGGTGCCTTCCCAGAGGACCTCAGTCATAAATCTATTTTTAAATGATTTTATAGTACTGCACTCATAACATTAATTCCTTCTAGAAATTAAGAATGTGAACTATATGCTGGACTGTTTGAATTTAATTTCAGTGCAGCACACTATCATACTTGTGACACCAGTAAACTTTCTCTTTTATTCTCAGTTTCCTCATATATGATATTTAGGGCAACCTTATAATGTTATAGGAGGAATAAAAGTGCTATAATATGGAAAAATTTCAGAACAGGACCAGAACATAGTACACACAAACTAAAGCAACTTTATTTAAGCCCATTTCCTTATATTAGATCTGAGGGCAAGTGCCAGGTCTTTGCAAACATTTTGCAAGTCCCTAGAAGAAAGGGACTATATTTCTTGCAATTTTGTAATTCCAAAAACTAATATATATTTTATGCCCTGCAGATACTTGCTTTCTATTAATAAAATATGGATTTTTCTAAGGACAGCATCTGCCTAGTAGACCATAGGTCAATTATCTGTTCCTCAGAAAATTCTGGTTAAAGTAAAGCAAACACTCTGGTACATTACTTCATATCTTTATCATATATATCACAATTTGTTTCTTTATTTAATATCCTTGCCTACTGTATGAAATCTAGACACTGAAAGGTTCCTATAACCTAGAGAAGCACCTGGAACATAGTAGGTATACAATGAATGTTTGCTGGATAAATGAATGTAAGATTAATTTAGTTTCTGTTGTTTCAGTAACATGTATTTTTCAGGATGTATTGTTATTATTCCTGGTCTACTCAAAAGTCACTTATCTATCCTAATAAATCTGTTTGAATATGCTGAATATAGATTTTAATCTTTCAATCTATTTCAAATTGAACATCTAAAATTATTACATTCCTTGTTTTAAGGACTATTTTTATTTGATTTCTTTTATGCAATAGTATTCAGTAGAGAAGATGAAAATGGCTGAAAAATTGATCATTTCTTTTAGCTACAGATTTCCAAATTTGAGGTGATTTGGAAAATTTTAATGGAAAATTTTGTGAGAAACTCTGCTAGGACAGGATTCCAAAAAAACCTGTTAAAACACAATGGAATTAAACATAAGTACTACAAAAGTGGTATTTTTAAAAAATCCTTAAAACTCTTCTAGCAAACAATTCTCTCACATGTATACTGCCTTTTTAACAGTTCATTACCACAAATTTCATATGCTCAATGTATCAAGTTACTCTATGCTCAGTTTGACCAAAAGCTGGTCCTACATACTATGGAACAAAGATAGGGCTGGAGAGATTGGTGTTCTCTATAAAAGGGATCAGTTTTCCTACTTCTAGCAAGTTTGCTCTAACAGAAAGTTTTTCAGAGAAAAAGAGAAAAACTGTGATTTTTGGCAAAACATTAGAAATACACAGAACATCCTGAGTTAAGTCTGCAGTCTCTGTTGGTTATTAAGATGAGGCAGTTATTAGAATGAGAACCACTGTTCACTGAGATTCACTGTTCCCTGAAAGATGTATTCATCAACTCAGAGAAGGGATGGAGTCAAACTTAGCTAGTTTCTGGCACACAGAATTGTGGACTATATCCTAGCTCTTTAAAAATCCACACTAAAAGAACTGTCTTCTTACCCCTGTACCATGATGAGAGGAATGGATAATACATGGAACTGAAGACGGTGAAATAGAACTAAAATAGCTTCTGGAGGAACTGAAAAATCTAGTTAGAGTTCCCATGAAATCTGAGTGGGCATCTTTCAAAACAAACTTAGAGTCTCAATGCAATTATTACATGGTGAACTTGCAGATAATTGGGCCTCATGGCGGAAGCACAGATAATAATACAAGAGTTTTTGTAATTTGTTCTAAGGCAAACATAGTTTGTATATTTTTGCTTCTCTGTTTTCTTTGTGCGTGTAGTGCTACTTTCTGCCAGGAGGGTCTAAAGAACAGTATTACCTTGCTGGATCATCTTCTGTAAGTTTATGATTTACAATTAGCCTTATACTAAACACTGATTCTTAAGACCAAGCTATTGAAGTCATTATTAAAGAGAATTCACCTTTTCTAGTCCTGCAATCAACTGAATAGGATTAGAAATGTTATTAGTAATTATAATACCTATTTGTTAATTCAGTCATTCAGGAATCATCAACTGAGTGCCTTACTCTGTGTGAGGCACTGTGCTTAGCACCAAAAATAGAGTAGTTAACACAAAGATTCTTGCTCTCACCCAGTTTAAAGTATAACTATGATGAAATTTTTTATTTTTAAAATTTTTACCATGAAATTTTTAAATAATAAAACTATTAATAGCTAATTATTTACTCACTTTTGAGTGTGATGTAGTACATATCCTATTTGTTTGGGGCATTACCTAGAATTTATAATAAATGAAGCTCAGCAGCCCTGTTATTTTTTATTAGAATATTTAAAGTCTTAAAAAAGTTCACTGATGTGTGTAAACAAAGCAATTTGAAAGGATAACTCATGGATAATTTTAGTTTAGTTTAAGAAATAAAAAGCCATATTAAAAAAATAGATAATGGATTCTTCTTATTCTCTTTTAAAAGCCAATCATCTAAAATATCTCCTGTTTACTATAGACTGGAATGAGGCATCTACCTAAATAATGCATTTTCTTTCAACTAAATATGAGGGCATGTCTGTACATGTACATATTTTTGTCTGTTTTATTATATCTTGCACATAAAGAAATGAGTGGCACAGTATATACAAGTGAATCTTAAAGTCTAAAGAAGGAAAGTAATAGGGTGAAGGTTACTTAAAATAACTACCTGAGGTAAATTAGGAAAGGAAAAATAAAACAGAAAGATGAGTCCTCATGGTCTGGTAGATGATGAAAGTCAGCTAGCACAAATGGCAGGTTTTGAGTACTGGAATCAGAATAAGAGCCTCTCATTTGGTCTGTCTTCTAATTAGAAAATCATTTTTTTATAAAAACATGTATAAAAAGGGAAGAAAAAACCAAGTGTTAATCCCAATTTTAATTGAGGAAACTGCCTCTTAACTAGGAATTTATGGATCTATTTACTTATTTATTTTAAGATTTTATTTTATTTTTTCAGTGTTTATGGATCAATTTAGACAAAGTATCTACACATTGGTATTTTTGAGCTTTCACTCATTTAAACAAGATCACCTGTTTAGTGGTAAGATTTCTGTAACTACACCTAATCTCAGAAAGTGAGGCTCTGTCCCAAAACTTATTGTTTTTGTTCTTGTGACCAGTTCACTAAAGTCTACCTGTCTATGTTCACTAAAGTCATCAGCTCAGAGGAATGACACTAGCTAACTCATGCTGGGCTCGTGTTATATGTCAGGTGCCATATATATGGAATTCTGCATGGTTTGTTTATTGGCTCTTAGAAACAAACCTGTTGGGAAGCAGTATTAAAATCCTAATTTTGGGGGCACCTGGGTGGCTCAGTGGGTTAAGCCTCTGCCTTCAGCTCAGGTCATGATCCCAGGGTCCTGGGATTGAGCCCCACATAGGGCTCTCTGCTTGGCAGGGAGCCTGCTTCCCCCTGCCCTGCCTGCCTCTCTGCCTACTTGTGATCTCTGTCTGTCAAATAAATAAATAAAATCTTTTTTAAAAAAATCCTAATTTTGCATGCAGGGAATATAAGGCTAAAGTGGCTAAGTGAGTGATGAAATAACTTGCCCAAGACATGTGTTTAGCATGTGGTAGAGCTGAGTCTCTCTCATTCCACCACATCAAAACCTCACCACCAAACACCAGTGGAGAACAATTAGGAATGGCAGGATGACACAATACTTCCTGGGAAACAAAGTTACCATCAAACGATTGTGCTATTGTCAGAAAAAGAGTCAAGAATAAGCAGAATTTTCAGTTTGAAGGGGGAAGGATGAGAATTTCAGATTACTAAAGTAATATGGATGGAGGAAAACGCTAGGCCAGTTTAACAATTATAAGTAAATCATTTAACTAGAAGAAAGATTCAGTGAAAGATAGAAAAAGCCAGAAAGGAAGAGCAAGTCTATAATAGTATAATATACACTAGAAACTGGTATGTGGACAGGAACATCAATTTAGATTCTAGAAATCAGTTTCACCTTCTCTCTTTTCCCCACCCAGAGGAATACCTGGTCTTGCTGCCAACATAATCTTTAAATATTTTACTGCATTTACATAGCCAGTGGAGGCTGGTGGGGACAGGGCAGAATGGACTTTTATTTTCAAGACTGAGAGGTGTTATAGAACAATAAAAATTATTTACTGCAAATTCAGAAAGAAAAAAAAAGACTCAGGACAAAGATTTAACACCCCTAATAGAACATAAAACTCCAACAGAATGACCTCAATAAATCAAAAGGAGAAAGGCATGAACGGAGAACAAGGGTAGAGAAGAAGAGAATTCAGTAGAATAAAAATACCCCAGAATGATATAAGAAATAAAACTCATGAGATAAAGAAGTGTCTTCAGGGGTGCCTGGGTGGTTCAGTCATTAAGCATTTGCCTTTGGTTCAGGTCATGATCCCAGAGTCCTGGGATCCAGCCTTCCATCAGGCTCTCCACTCAGCAGGATGCCTGCTTCTCCCTCTCCCACTCCCCTGCTTCTGTTCCCTCTCGCTGTGTCTCTCTCTGTCAAATAAACAAATAAATAAATAAATAAATAAAATCTTAAAATAAATAAGGAAAGAAAGAAAGAAAGGAAGGAAGGAAGAAGGAAGGAAGGAAGAAAGGAAAGAAAGAAAAGTATTTTCAAGAAAGTAAAACACAATGGTAAAATTATGATATACATGGGGAACAGCCAATAAGAGAAAAATTCCTCTCAAAAATCAAATCTAAATGTTGAGGACAAACACAAAACTCCACAGAGTATAAAAACAGAGTCAGGAGCCTCTGGGTGGCTGTCAGCTAAGTGTCAGCCTTTGGTTCAGGTCATGATCTCAGGGTCTTGGGATCAAGCCCCACATCAGGCTTTCTGCTCAGCAAGGATCCTGCTTCTCCCTCTCCTTCTGACCATCCCACTGCTTGTGCACTCTCTTTCTCTCTCAAATAAATAAATAAAATCTTTTAAAAATAAAAAAATAAAAACAGAGGCATAACATCAACAAAAAAAGTTTTTATGTGTGGAAGGGCAAGGACCCAGAAACACCACTGGCAGGGACAGACTTTCTAAGGAACAGAAGAACAAACAGCAATAATTTAAGAGTTAAGTATAAGGAAGTATTTTTCCCAGTTGAAGTAAATTTTCGTATACCCACTGCAAGTATTTACAATGTTTCAGGCAAATTGTTTAAAAGACATCCTAACCAAGATGTGACTGTTATTGTTGTCAGTATTGGAAGAACAAATTAAGATCCTAAATGCAAGGAGACACTTAAAAAGAAAAGTTAAAATCCACACATAAATCAGATTAAATTAATACTTCTTTCCAACAGTAAAAGCCAAGAAACAATGGAGAAAGCTTTGGAGAGAGTGCATGTTTGGAGATTCTAACACCAAAGCAAATTAAATTATTGTTAATGTAGATGACAACCAGAAAATTTTTTTAAATACATAATGACTCATAAATAGCACTCATGTACCTCACTGAAAAGAATCACTAGAAGATATAAAAGAAATAGCTAAAAGATCAGTAAACCTATTTGTTTACATTGGCCATGTCATGCCCTAAACAAGTATGACAGAGAATTCTGGAAATAGTTTAAATAGTGATGAGAATAAATTTATGTAACTTACTATAAAATTGAATGGAAATATTATGAGGGACTGAATGTTTATAGCCTTCATCCCATTTATTTGTTGCAGCCCTAACTCCCAATGTGATGGTATTTGGAAATGAAGCCTTTGGGGCTTAATTAAGGTTAGATGAAATGATGAGGATGGGGCCCTCAGGATTAATAGTCTCCTAAAGAAAGCTATCAGAGAGCTCTCTGCCTCTCTCTCTCCCTGCCACAGGAGAGATCATCTACAAGACAGGAAAAGAATCCTCACTAGGAAACAAATTGGCTGGCAGCTTGGTCTTGGAATTCTAGCCTCCAGAACTGTGAGACAATAAATTTCTGTTGCCTAGTGATCTAGTCCATGGCGTTTTGCTATGTCAGCCCAAGCTAAGATAAATATCAATATAATTATTTCTAGAAAAATAATATTCTGTACATTATTTGAATAACAATGATTTGAAAATAAAAAAACCACAGGTCTTTTGGCATATGCGAACAAGTCAATGGGGAATAGAAGACAGAACTCATGAAAATGAATGGGTAGGTGGTAGGTGGTGGTAGGTATCCTAACAGCATTAGGATATATGTCATTGGCAGTAGACTTGGAGAAAGTCATTCTTCATTTTTCAAAGGAACTGATAAATTATGAATTATATACTCAACCTATGAGGCAAAATGAAAAGTAAATTCAAATATTAAGCAATTCTTAATACTTAAATTCTTGCAAAAGTTTGTAACTAAATATAGATTATTAGCAAACCTGACCACAAATCAAAGTTATTTCATGTGCAAGGGAATTGGAACTGAAAATAAGACCCATAGAAAATGTGATATAAATGTGGGAATAGAAGTTTTTTGTTTTTTTCTGATCAGCAGATTTAGTGGCTTGTGTGCTGAGATCAGGAAGACCAGTATCAGTTAGTTTCTCACATACTGAAATCAGCCATGCAAAAATGGCTTTGAAAAAGGGCTCAGAGTCCCTGGACAAAGGGCATACATATGAGTGTCTACCTGCTCATCATACTACTAGCTTCAAACCTGCAACTGCTATGAAGCCTTAAAATTTTGCATTGCTTTATGTCTGTTTCGTTGTTTGCTCTTCTTGCCTCAGAGGACTGGTTATCTCCCTATTTCAGGGGCTGTCTTTTCCCCATTCCCATATTTGTAAGATTTGATAACAACATCGCTTGTGGCATTAGGGGTCTAGATATAAAATATCAAATTCAATGTAGCTGAGGATATAGCATTTACACACAGCAATGTAGCTACAATGTATAGATTGTTTATATCCGTGTATCATTAAGAGTTAAGTTATAGTAGATATCAATCCAGGAGATTGTATGTTAACCAAGTTGCTTAGTGTCCCAAAGGAGTCCCGAAATATGGAGAGTTGGGCAATAATGTTTGCACATGGAAGGAGTGATAGCTCAGTACAACTGTGTGCTTCTGAGGATGGAGGAGGGGTGATGTGAGGAAATTTGGGCTTAATGGCATTTCCCTAGAAAGATGCTAGAGAGAAAGAGAGGAGTAAGAAAAGCAGAACTTGCAGCGGCAATGATAATGAGTAAGGTCATAATTGAATAGATACCTTACCCAAACACTGTGTGGAAATCTATTTGTCCTTTTGAACTAAACTAGAATGATTAAATTAAACTCCCAAAGAAAACAAGTAAATGATCAATGGTACATGGTTTAATTCAAGCTAAAGGGTCATTATCTAAGTGAGATGTAGGGGCATAAAAAGATTATGGAAATTAAGCAGGATCTGAATCAAAGTTTAACATGGCAACAAGCTCATACAGTTTATTTAGAAGCGGGAAGAACTCAGTCATTTGGGGGAAGAGGTTGGTGATACAGACTGTGAATAAGAAGCCAGATACAATTAAGATCTCAAAGAAGCAAATCATTGAAATGCCATTTTGTGTGCTATCAATGTTTTTCCGTTTTCTACATCTCTGAGCAAGGCCCTGACATGTGCTTAGAAGACTTCCTTCTCCTTAGTTTTTTATCTATCTTTCCTGAAGCCTAAGCAAAGGTACTACTATCTGGGGAGGTAAACTTTTTAAGTTTTCTCTGCAAACTGCCCTCTTTTCTCATTTGTTCTGAATTAGGCCTTTATTTCATCCTGAGTCTAATGGTCAGTACTACTTTTCACATCTCTGATAACAGAAAGCAATGACAATTGCATAATTAGCTTCTGAATAAATGTTGGCTCCTCAAACAGATAAATGGCAAGCAATTTTACTGCTTTCTTTTCCTGACCTCTGGTAGATTAGGTCTTGAGGGGAAACACTTTGGATAAATTCAATACGGAGTATTGCCTACATGTTTGAATGCAGAAAACCACTTTGCCATTTTATAAGCTAGGAAGAAAAAACACTAGCTCTTTGATTCAAATTGGTCATGAGAATTCAAATTCTCCAACAAATTTAAACTGATATCTTAAAAGTATCTACTGATAAGTCTTTAAATAATAGAAGAGACCTTTTATTTCTGATCCATAATTTCTATTTGACTGGTTACAAGTATTCCTATAGCATTGACTAGCATCTAAGTATTGATGACTCAATATTTTGTCATTTATTTACAGAATTTCAGTTGCCCGCAGGACAGTTCCATTTGTATATTTTACAAATATCTCAAACGTTTAAAAAAAAATCCACAACATGGGTTGCCTGGGTGGCTCAGTTGTTAAGCGGCTGCCTTTGGCTCAGGAGCCCAGGGTCCTGGGATCGAGGCCCACATTGGGCTCCCTGATCAGCAGAAAGCCTGCTTCTCCCTCTCCCCCTCCCCCTGCTTGTGTTTCCTCTCTCTCTCTCTCTATGTCTCTGTCAAAGAAATAAATAAAATCTTTTTTAAAAATCCACAAAATGGCATAAATCTCAGATCTATTATGGCCCCCAGCCCCCACATTCTAAGCACACTGCCTGACTGTACCATATTTTTTTCCCCGTCCATGAGAAAAAATATCTTGCTTGAATAGTTATAGTGATTGATCTTGTTTCATGATTTTCTCTGACCTTATGGCATTTTTGCAGCCCATTCCGAACCATATCATGTACATATTTTTTCCAGATTATTGAGGTATGACTGGAAAATAAGAATTGTATATATTAGGTTATATAATGATGTAATAGGCATATACATTAGGAAAAGATTACCACAATCAAGTTAATCAACACATCCATCACCTCAAATGTTTACCATTTGTGCACGAGTGCATGTGCACGTGTGTGTGTGTGTTTAGTGAGAACACTTAACACCTACTCTCTTTTAACAAATTTCAAGTTTACAATACAGTATTATTAACTATAGTTACCAGGTGACAATACCATATTTTGAGGGATGCTTTCTAGCTATGACACTAAAACCAACGTTAGAAACTAAAAATTAGTTTTTACTTTTTTCTTTCTGACCTTCTCTACTTCACATCCATTTATTCACACTTCATCAATCATATTACAAAAATGTCTTTAAAATCCTGTTTTTTCTCTTTAAACTTTCCGCGAATGAGTGCAAGTCTTTGTCAGCTTTAACTCCCCAGCCTCCTCTTCTCCATTCTGTACTTATCAACTCCTGAGAAATAAAGTCAGCTCAACCATTCTTCTGTTTAAAAGCCACTGTCTCTGATTGTCCCAGAAAAATCCAACTTCATAAAGCTACCCACTCTAGGGTCATTCACCATATTGACTGTTTTGGGGGTAGGGAATGAAAGTAGTTGCCCTTTCAGACCTACATGACTTTGCCAACACCTCTCCCTAAAACTCCAATACCCCAGTCTCCATCTCATTTCTTACTATGCCTCATATTCCCATTTGTGACTAGTTCTCTCTTAACATCTCAAAATATCATATTATATTTGAAATAATTTGTTTCTGTCATACTGTCACAAAAGTGTATATGCCCCAAAGCCACTGGTAACACTAACCTTTTCTCTTGTAGTGTCCCAGAAAATAATAGTAATTTAATGTAGTAATTTTTTATAGAAGTAAACTCAAATGAATAGAATTCACAAAATTCCATGTTTCCTTTACAGCCCAGAAAATTCTTATAAAAAGCACCTAAGATTTCCCCAAGAACAGCTTATTCAGCTTTTGTGCTTAAGTATATTTTTATGTGTCTATAACATAATTTGAATTTTGTATTTATAAACAAGCATGCGCGCACACACACACACAAAATCTTTTCCCAATTAGTTTGTAAATGGAGAGATATTTCACATATATGGACTTGTAACACAACTTCTTTCAAAAAACACTATATGCTAGGCATTGAATAAAATTTTTGCATCACTGAAATTATACCAGAAGTTTGTTAATGAAGAGGGCTTGCTGTAAATTAAGCTCGAATATTTACAATTTAGAATCCATCTCTAAAAACCTTTATGCTGATGCTGCTGCTTTGACTTTTTTCTCCATTACCTTATGGATGGTGTTACCTAATCTACCTGTCTTGCAAATTGCAGGTGTCAATGAAGCATATCCATTTTAATTGAACTGTTAACCCATGGGAGAATTTCACTTACTCTCTCTTAATGACATTTATGTTTTTAGATTATTTAGTGGTTTTGATTATTTAGAAGAACCCCTTATGATTTATCAAGTAAAATGACATGATTAATGTTGTACATTATATTTTCTTTAATATGATTTTACAAGTAGAAAGAAGCATCTGGATTTAATCACAAAATTACATTGAGCATCAGTGGTGCATGCAGAGCAACTCAGACTAGTGCTGGGTTTGTCATTTCACCTGTGATTACAGACATCTATTGGCTATTTCAATTTTCTAAAGACTGTCACCTTTTTAGCCAGTTTGCAGAAATTGACAAAGGTAGAAACAAGCAGTTACACACAGTTCAGGAGATTAGGGAACTCTTAGAAGCATTTGTGGTTTTATTTTATTTTAATTATTGTTGACACATAGTCTTCAATTTAGTAGCAGTGAGCTTTTGTATAACTTTCTTAGGACAGAGAAATTCATGGTGATTTCTCTTCTTTTACCATAATACTTGCTGCCTTCTCTCCCTCCTTCTCCCACTTCCATTTTCTTTATTCACTGCCATTTCCTTTTTGGCTTTATATAGGTGTGCCTGGTTTCCTATTTAAAGATATATAGGATTATTGATGGAAATGCCCCCAAAGAACAAAAGTTCCAAATCCATGTCAGGTTAAAAAGCACCAGATAAATTATTGCAAGAGAAGAAAGTTTGTAGAGTCTGACTTATTTTTGTCCATTTATTATTTATTAGCTTTGAGATAATGAGTATATTACTTAAACTTCCTTAGCCTTAGTTTCTTTTTCAGAAAAAAAAATAAATAATACACACCTTATATGCTTGTTGTGGTAATAAAATACTACATTCATAAGATGCATTAACATCATGCCTGACAAAAATATTAAGTGCTTCAAAAATGTTAACTATTGTCATAATTACTGGGCCAAGTTACTCTGTCTCCATTCTGGCAAACATTCTACTAAAGATATATTCATTTAATTAAATGAATATAAATAGAATATGTTTGAATAGAAAAGATAAAGTTTTTTTAAATATTTTTATTTATTTGACACACAGAGAGAAAAATCACAAGTAGGCAGAGAGGCAGGCAGAGAGAGAGGAGGAAGCAGGCTCCCCACTGAGCAGAGAGCCCAATTCGGGGCTTGATCCCAGGACCCTGAGATCATGACCTGAGCCGAAGGCAGAGGCCCAACCCACTGAGCCACCCAGGCACCTGAAAAGATAAATATTTTAACTTTAAAAATAAAACAACTTTTTAAAAAAGGATTTTATTTATTTATTTGAGAGAGAGAAGGAGAACACCAGCTGGGGGAGGGAAAGAGGGAGAGAGAAAATTGTACTCCCTGCTGAGCAGGGATTTGGAAGCAGAGAGCTTGGCATAGGGAGTCAGATCCCAGGACCCTGGATTATAACCTGAGCCAAAGGCAGATGTTTAACCAACTGAGCCACCTAGGCAACCCAACAATTGTTTTGATTAAAAATAGAAATCTAAGCAAATGTATTACTATTTCTCCCTACCTAAATACTATAGACTTAAAATTCCATATAGCAGAATAAAGTAATAATACTTTAAAAACCTCAGATAACTAGAGTTGGAGACATTATTATTACAAATATTTAGATATGTTTCTGCACTGAAAATGTGAGTTATCGTTTAAATGCATGTCCAGCACAGAGCCCTGTGTGGGGCTGGATTGCCCAACCCTGAGATCATGACCTGAGCTGAAAGTAAGAGTCAGACACTTAATCAACTGAGCCATTCAGGAGCTCCTAGAGATAACACAATTAAGAGTCTACTAAGAGAAGGGAGGAGCAATACTGGCAGCTAGTCTTCATATGGGCACATATATAGTGAGTGAAATCCTTATTGAGCCAAAGATGAAAGGGATGAGCTAAGAATTGTCTTTGGAAAGAATACTCCTCACCTACAATCTTACTTGCACAACATTTGTTGTAGCTTCAGCTTTAAGCACATATAAACCCTTTAAAGAAACTAAATGATATGCTTAGAAGGACAGAGTCTCAGAATGTGAACTGGCACACCAAATGAGAACTCTTCTTACTTTTCCACTGAACCAGTTTATGGCTTCCACTCCCCTTTCGTGCAAGTAACGTAAAGCCTATCAGCCAATCTTTCCTGTGGAGAGATAGAAACTGATAAAACCGTAAAACAGGCTGACACATATACATGTATATATAGATATGTATATATAGATATACATATATCTATATATACATATGCAGACATACATAATCAATACACATATATATAATCCTTTCCTACTGATATATACATATAACACATATAATTAATATATACATACATCTATAATTAATTCTTTCCTATTTTCTTGATCCTCATTTTTTTACATATTTACATATAGATATGAATATCTATCAGCAACTGGTTCCTTTTTTTTTTTTTTTAATCCCCATTCTTCACAGCAGCCTGTTTTAACATCTTCAATCTCTCTACAGGAAAGAAACACATATAGACTGGTAGGCTTTCATTGAATGAAAGAGGAGAGGTAACCATGGTGAACTGTTCAGTATAGAATAAAGGAAAGCTCTCATTTGGCCTGCCAATTCACATGTATATGTTGAGGAACTGATGAAAAAGTCCAGAAATGTCCAGATTGTATGTCAAAGGATTTACATATAAAGAATTTATGAAATGAACACATCTACAAGGATTTGCAAAAGTAAAGGATAGAGAAAATAGCAATGAAGAAATAAATGGAGAAACAAAGGAGAAAATTTCCCAGGTGAAAGAGAGAAATAAAAGTTTTTGAGCCAAATACCATGTGAAAGTGAATGACTAGTGTTTTTTTTTTTTTTTTTAACATTCTCACCTAGCTCTGATATTGCAAAATGCCCAAAGCAAATGAAAATTTTGAAATATTCCAGATGGATACTAATCCTTCTTCATTTACATTTTTAAATATGTCATTTCCAAGTCTATATCTTTTTCTCCCATTTTTCACATGGAAAAAAGCTATAGCTTTTCATAAAATTATGTGAAGTGTTTTTATTGATTCAGTCTTTTACAAGTTATTTAATTTCTTTCTATATAAGAAAATTTTCCTTATATAAAACATATTACAAAGATATAATCTCCAATACTTTTCCTACAAGTACTCAAAGTTTATGTATTTTTTCTCACTTTTTAGCTATTTATAAAGCATAGATTTTTTTTTCCCATACAAATAATATATATTACTGATACTGGCAATTTTTTTTCTCTTAAATTAAATGAAATGTCTCATGCCCCCTGAAACTTGTTGAAATTTTGAAATTTTGTTTGGAATTATATTGGATACATTTTGGGTGCTTGGGCTTTGAAATATTTCTTGATTTATTTAGGACATCTTAAATATTTTTCTCTAAACTTTTGTAATTTTCTCTATGAAAGTCATACATATTTCAATTTATTTCTGTATGTATTATATTTATATCATATAAATGGGACATTAAAAAGTGATATATTGGGGCACCTGGGTGGCTCAGTTGGTTAAACGACTGCCTTCGGCTCAGGTCATGATCCTGGAGTCCCGGGATCGAGTCCCGCATCGGGCTCCCGGCTCCATGGGGAGTCTGCTTCTCCCTCTGACCTTCTCCTCACTCATGCTCTCTCTCACTGTCTCTCTCAAATAAATAAATAAAATATTAAAAAAAAGTGATATATTATTTATGTACTGTTTATAGCTGATACATAAGAATATAATTGAGTTCTCAAAATTAATTCATACTCCCAAACTTGCTAAAATCTCTTTAACTCCAATAATTCATATGTTCCTCTAGTAGTTTTCTTGGTCATAGTTATATTTGTGAAAAGTGACTATTGACTTCACCCTTTCTAACTCATATTTTAAGATTTTTTCTTGTCTTATTCTACCAATTATTATTACCAGTAAAGAAGTATCCTTATTTTCCTATAAATTTTCCTTTTTAATATTTACCAATGATAAATATATTTATTTTACATACTTGTCTAAGGAAGTTCCTTTCTATATTTCCATTGCTAAGAATAATTTTAAAAGTATGAGTTTCTGTCTATAGTAAATTAATGGAATCACTTTTTATACCTCTTGTTATGATACTTGTCTCTCTTACTCTACTTAGTGCAGTATATTGTACTAATTGATATGCTAATATATAAATACTTCTTAGTTTGTCCTGAGAAGAGCATATCTTCCTCCTGATTTTCAATTTTGCATACATGTGATTTATTTTGTCTGACTGCATTCACGATTTGTCTTCTCTGTTCATGACAGAGGTTATGGTAAGGTATAGAAGGTATAGCTGTTTTATATGCACTGATGTGGGCTTGTGAGGAATTACCCTATCCCAGTAATAGAATTAGACACACTGCCTTTGGAACTAACCTCTATAACATTAGAAAATAGCTTATTTCCATTCTTTGAAGTTTGTGTAATTTACCTCTGAATTGTCTGGCACGGATAATGTTATGTAAGTAGATTTTTAAAACTGATTCAACTATTTTAAGATCAAACCGATTCAAACTATTTTAAAGTTTATCTAATTTTTATATTTTATATTTATAAATAATCAAGTCTTTCAAAAGTTTCCATATACATTAGGCATGTTTTTTGTTCAAAAAATTTTTTTTCTTTTTACTATAGCTTAGAAAATACCCTATCTTTAGTTGTGTCCTTATTTCCATAATATTATCTATTTAATCTTTATTTGTCAGACATTTGGCTATCTTATTTGTTTTTTTAATTAAATAGCATTTTATATTATCTTCCTTAATGCATCTATTTTCAAATCAATCCATTTCTATCTACACTGTTAATTTTCTTTATTCTACTTTGATTTCTTAGCTTGTTTATTTATAAATAACTTAGAGGATATTGTGGAAATAGTATAAATATTACGCAGGCTTACTAAACTTTTCCCAGTGGTAACATTTTATATAAATATAATATCAAAACAGGACACAGACATTAGTACATTAATGAACACAAGACTATATAGATCTTAGTTCCACTAAATTTTTTAGTATCCATGTGCATGTGTAGTTTGCTACAGTTTTATTCTATGTTAAAAGATTTATGTATGTAATCCTCACCACAATCAAGATACAGAACTGTTCCCTCACTACAAAGAAATTCTCTTTTTCTACTCTAGAGTTACCCTCTTGCCCCTCACCATTTTGGAAATCACTGATTTATTTTTGTTCTCAGTAGCTTTTCCATTTATAGACTGTTACATAAATGAAATCATGTAGCATGTAACCTTCTCAGATGGGCTTTTTTCACTACAGACAGTGCCTTTGAAATCTATCCAAGTTGTTACATGTATCAATAGTGTTTGTTTGTTTTTTTTAACTCCCCCCTAAAATGCCATGTATACATGTGCATCACCATTTCTTTGGCCCTTTACCCACTGAAAGACAGGGTTGTTTCTAATTTCTGGCTACTACAAATAAAACTGCTATGAACATTCATGTATAAGTTTTTGTGTGAACACAGGCTTTTGTTTCTCTGGGAAAACTTTGTTCAATAGCCCCTTTCCCTGGGTTATCTTATAAGTATAGTTTGATTTTATAAAGAACTTCCAAATAATTTCTAGAGTGGTTGTGCCATTTTACATTATTAGAAATGTATGAGAAAAACTTGCTTCTCCAAATTCTTATTAACATTTAGCCTTTAAACACACACACACACACACACACACACACACATTTTAGCCATTCTGAAAGGTGTGCAGTATTATCTCACTGTGGTTTTAACCCAGTGATTCTCAAGCAGTTAAAGATGTTCAACATATTTTCATGTGCTTATTTGCTATTCATGTCTCCTCTTCATAAAAAGTCTGTGCATGCCTTTTGCCCATTTTTTTTGCTGAGTTTTGTCAAAATTACATATTTGTAGTATGTAGTTTACATACTTTTTCAAATATGTAGTTTACAAATATTTTTTCCTTTAACTGTCTTTAGTTCTTGAGTATTTGTCATTTGGCAGAACTTTTTTTTTTTTTTAAGATTTTATTTATTTATTTGACAGATCACAAGTAGGCAGAGAGACAGGCAGAGAGGAGGAAGCAGGCTCCCCGCTGAGCAGAGAGCCTGATGCCAGGCTCAATCCCAGGACCCTGAGATCATGACCTGAGCCGAAGGCAGAGGCCTTAACCCACTGAGCCACCCAGGTGCCCCAGAACTTTTTGTTTTGATGAAGTCTAGTTTATCCATTTTTTTCTTTTATGGATTATGCTTTTTGTGTTATATCAGAGAAATCTTCTTCTAGTCTCGGATGCCAAGAATTTGCACTTACATTTACTTCTAAAAGTTTTATAGTTGTACATTTGAATCTATAACTCATGTTTAGTTAATTTTTATAAGATATAATCTTTAAATTGAGGTGTTTTTGTTTGGGGCTTTTTTTTTTTTTTGGTATTTGTTTGTTTTGTCAATAGATATCCAATTGTTTCTGCAAAGATTATCCTTTCTTCAGCAAATTTATTGGGCAGTACTGAAGGAGGCTTTCCAGTCAAATATAAATACAGAAATTTACGCTCTGGATGAAACTTCATAATTTGTGTGTTTCCCTTTTTTACTTCTTAAATTTTCTTTACTATGCTAAAAATACTTCTGTAATAAGCAAAAAAGTATGTTAAAAATAAAAGGTAGTACTTAGGAGATACTGTGAAGACACTATTCCTTAACCAATTTTTAATCCTTTAAATATGCCTCAATCATTTACTATTATAATTTTAATTCTGAAAGTTAGATGAGCAACAATATTTTACTATTCAAGCTGGTTTGATCCAAAAGATTTTTAGACAGAGCATTTGTAAAAGATTAATGGTTTAAATTAATAGGATTCTTCTTGCTACTTATAAATTTATAAGATTTTAATTAAGGCATTGCTTTAGTGTTTTTTAAAATCTCCCTAATAAATACTCTAAACTTATCCCCAGATGGTCTCATTGATGAAAGGAAGCAGTTTATGAAGTTCTGAGATTAGTGCCTGAAACCTAAACAGATCCCATTAAATTAGACAAAAGACATATAAAAATTAAAAATTGAAATTATCATTAGGATGCTGGTAGCAATGAGGAACAAAAGAAATCAGGTGAATCTCCATATTGTGTTATTTTTTTTCCTTATAATGAAATATACTTAGATTTGCATTACCCTTTTAGATTCCAATTAATCCAACACAAAAGCCTCTGCATGAATACCCATGTGAATTTTTCTTATGTGTTTTGTTCACTTCCACAATAACAACAACTAATTATATGAAACTTCAAATGAACAAGGGGAGGCTATTATCATACAAATACCTTTTAAATAGGCAACTCTTTCTCAAATTAGCTTTAAAACACTGCCAGCATTTGTTTCCATCACCCCTAAATGACCCTGCTTACCTTAAAACCATATATGGAACCAGATTCAGAATTTTGGGTTATATTTGCAAGCTATAGGGTTCTGCAATCTGGTAATATGATCATTTGAATGAATTGTTGCTTATTGATGTTTACTACATTTTATATACCACATACTAGGTAATTTTTAAGTTCATTTAATTTTTGCATATTTAATAACTAAAATGGTAACATTTACTCATCTTCTGAACTCTAGTGAGGATGAGAGTTTACATATCTTATTTAGTATTCTAAAAGTTGGGTTATTACAATTTTTCAAGAAATATATGAATTCAACATTGTATGAATAAGTAACTGAGATAAGGAACATTTGTGGATAGTCTAATGTTAAACAACTAGCATTTTTTAAAATCAGAGCATGACGCTTGAAAGCTGACCAGATTCAGGGCTTTAAAATATGGTAGCCCTTTAGCTCGATTGTTTCAATCTGCTGTATGACTCTAACTGTATTATACTAAGGTCACTGAGATTATTTTATCAGGTAACATTCTAGGAAAGTCCACTTCTGACATTTTAAACATTATATCACTCTCTGAATCCCTAGAATCTGCCCAGCTCTCTCTTTTTCCTCCCATTGCTCCTCTTCTCCAACTTGATAGAGACCTTGTCTCTTGACATCGCCATTTTCCCTATCTATTATTTCTGTGCTGGATTTATTATTTCCTACTCATTTCAACCCCCATAATTCTTTCTGTGCCCTTAACTGTTTCCTTAGATCTGAAATCCAGTAAGTCATTGTCCTCCATCTTAGCCTCTTGTGACACTTGATCTCGTATCAACCTAAAACTATAAGATTTGCCTTTAATTAATTTATCCAGCACTATATGAAGGAATTCCAAAAACATGTGAGTTGGATCTAATAAAAATTCATGATCAACAATTTTAGTTCAGTTCTCCTCACTGACAAGCAAGCTTTCTGTGTGTTAACTCTGCCATTTTGTAAACTTACTTTCTAGATGCTTTCCACTCTCTTAAAGACACAGAACTGTGCTCTCCCTATAAACTTAGCAGTCTTTTGTGGTAGAAAGTTCATTAAATGTGAACCTCTCTAAAGCTCCCTCCTCACCCACCCCCCCTACCAGTATCTGCAGCCTCATCTAAATCTAGACCCTTACCACAGAAAAAGTCTCCTATTGTACACAAGTCAGCTGTACCATCATCTGCTAATGAATCATCGTCAACAGTCGTCTCTATTATAACATCACAGCTTCTTATTAATAGTCTTTCTTCCTCAATCTTTTTATCCCCAGTCTTAAAAAGAATGAAATTGAGGGAGGAGAGGAGTCAAGATGGCGGAGAAGTAGCAAGCTGAGATGACATCAGGTAACAGGAGATCAGCTAGATAGCTTATCAAACCATTCTGAACACCTACAAACCCAACAGGAGATCAAAGAAAAGAAGAGCAACAATTCTAAAAACAGAAAATTGACCACTTTCTGAAAGGTAGGACCAGTGGAGAAGTGAATCCAAAGCGTCGGGAAGATAGACCCCAGGGGGAGGGGCCGGCTCCCGGCAAGCGGCGGAGCTACGAAGCACAAAATCAGGACTTTTAAAAGTTTGCTCCATGGAGGGACATCGCTCCAGAGGCTAAACCGGGGTGAAGCCCACGCAGGGGACAGCGTGGACGCAGGTCCCGCGGGGTCAGAGAAGGATCGGGGGTGTCTGAGTGTTGCAGAGCTCACAGGTATTAGAGCAGGGAAGCCGGCTATGGAGACAGAGCCCAGGAGTGAGCTCTCAATTCGGGGTTAACTTGAACAGTAATCTGTGACACAGGCCAGTGCTCTGTGCGTGGGGTCCCCACAAGATCCGGGGAGACTCCAACCTGGAAGAGCTCAGGGATGTGCAGAGTTCAGAAACTCCAGGCGGGACTGTGTGCCAGAGACAGAGATGCTTGATCACAGGCTGGGTGAGCTCGGAGTGCAGCCGGAGGCCAGTGAGACGGTAGTAATTGAGTGCTTTTCCCCAAGCGCAGCTGGAGGTCAGGGAGATGGGAGTGATTGAGAGCTTTTCTCTGAAGGCACACTGAAGAGTGGGGCTCCGAGCTCTTGGCCCCTCCGGGCCAGAGCTTGGGAGGCCACCAATTGCATTCCTGTCCTCCAGGACTCTACGGAAAGCGTTCAGGGAACAACAGCTTCCAAAAGCGAACCCAAGTGGATTACTTAGCCTGGCCCCTGGTAAGGACCGTGCAATTCCGCCTGGGGCAGAGACACTTGAAAATCACTACAACAGGCCCCTCCCCCCAGAAGATCAACAAGAAATCCCGCCAAGACCAAGTTCACTTACCAAGGAGAACAGCGGAATTCCAGAGGAGAAAGCAAAGCAGGGAATTCATGACTTTCTCCCAATGAATCTTTAGTCTTGCAAAGATAATTAATTAAAAATTTTTTTTTCTTCTGCTAATTTTTTTTAACTTTTATGCTTTCCTCTTTTAACATTTTTTTAAAGATTTTATTTATTTATTTGACAGACAGAGATCACAAGTAGGCAGAGAGGCAGGCAGAGAGAGAGAGGAGGAAGCAGGCTCCCTGCTGAGCAGAGAGCCCGATGTGGGGCTCGATCCCAGGACCCTGAGACCATGACCCAAGCCAAAGGCAGAGGCTTTAACCCACTGAGCCACCCAGGTGCCCCTCTTTTAATATTTTTTAACTAGGTTATCTTAATACTTTTCTTCTAAAAAAAATCTTTTTTGAACCTTCATTATTATAGTCATATTTTATCCTTCATTGTATCTAACGTTATTCTTTGTATACACATAGGTTCTTTTCTCCTAAAAAATTTGGGGTACAACTTCTTCTAATAGATCAAAATACACCCTAAATCTAGCACCAGGCCTGATCTAGTCTCCAGCCCAAGCAAGTTCTCTCCGCTTTCTTTATTTTTATTCTTTTTATTTATTCCAACCAACTTACCTTATCAACTCCTTTGTTAGAAATTAAAAATTTTTTTTCATTTTATACTCATATTCCATCCCTTCATTGTGTTTACCCTTACATATGTTTTTCGTTCTTTAAAATTTGGGGAGGTAGTTTCTTCTAAGAGACCAAAATACTCCCAAAATTAAGTGGGTGACCCTGTTCTAGTCACCAGTCTAATATATATATATATATTTTTTCTTGTTTTATATTTTTTCTATACTTGTGTTCTTTCTTAAAATTTTTCTTTCTGAACTTCTTTTTGCCCCCTTCCCCCCCCCCATGATTTGGGGTCTCCTCTGATTTGGTTAAAGCACATTTTCCTGGGGACTTTTCCACCCATTTAGTATTTAGTATTTAGTATTGAGTATTTCATTTAGTATTTAGTATTTCATTTTCTCCTTCATATATTCTTATCTGGACAAAATGAAAAGGCAGAAAAACTCACCAAAAAAATAAATAAATAAATAAAAAGGAACAAGAGAGAGTACCAAAGGCTAGGGACCTGATCAATACAGACATTGGTAATATGTCAGATCTAGAGTTCAGGATGATGATTCTCAAGGTTCTCATTGGGCTTGAAAAAGGCATGGAAGATGTTAGAGAAACCCTGTCCAGAGAAATAAAAGCCTTTTCTGGAGAAAGAAAAGAACTAAAATCTAACCAAGTTGAAATTAAAAAAGCTATTAATGAGGTGCAATCAAAAATGGAGGCTCTTACTGCTAGGATAAATGAGGCAGAAGACAGAATTAGTGATATAGAAGACCAAATGACAGAGAATAAAGAAGCTGAGCAAAAGAGAGACAAACAACTACTGGACCATGAGGGGAGAATCCGAGAGATAAGTGATACCATAAGACGAAACAACATTAGAATAATTGGGATTCCACAAGAAGAAGAAAGAAAGAGGGGGGGAGAAGGTATAGTGGAGAGAATTATTGGAGAGAATTTCCCTAATATGACAAAGGGAACAAGCATCAAAATCTAGGAGGTGCAGAGAACACCCCTCAAAATCAATAGGAATCGGTCCACACCCCGCCACATAATAGTAAAATTTACAAGTCTTAGCGACAAAGAGAATCCTGAAAGCAGCCCGGGACAAGAAGTCTGTAACATACAATGGTAAAAATATGAGATTGACAGCGGACTTATCCACAGAGACCTGGCAGGCCAGAAAGAAATGGCATGATATATTCAGAGCAATAAACGAGAAAAACATGGAGCCAAGAATAATATATCCAGCTAGGTTATCACTGAAAATAGAAGGAGAGATAAAAAGCTTCCAGAACAAACAAAAACTGAAAGAATTTGCAAACACCAAACTAGCTCTACAGGAAATATTGAAAGGGGTCCTCTAAGCAAAGAAACACCCTAAAAATAGTAGATCGGAAAGGAACAGAGACAATATACATTAATAATCATGTTACAGGCAATACAATGGCATTAAATTCATATCTCTCAATAGTTACCCTGAATGTTAATGGGCTAAATGACCCAATCAAAAAACAGAGGTTTTCAGAATGCATAAAAAAACAAAACCCATTAATATACTGCCTACAAGAAACTCATTTTAGACCCGAAGACACATCCAGATTGAAAGTAAGGGGGTGGAAAACAATTTACCATGCTAATGGACATCAGAAGAAAGCTGGGGTGGCAATCCTTATATCAGATCAATTAGATTTTAAGACAAAGACTAAATGAGAGATGAGGAAGGTCACTATATCATACTCAAAGGGTGTGTCCAACAAGAAGATCTAACAATTTTAAATATGTATGCCCCTAACATGGGAGCAGCCAACTATATAAATCAATTAATAACAAAATCAAAGAAACACATCGACAATAATACAATAATAGTAGGGTACTTTAACACTCCCCCTCACTGAAATGCATAGATCATCCAAGAAAAAGATCAACAAGGAAATAAAGGTCTTAAATGACACACTGGACCAGATGGACATCACAGATATATTCAGAACATTCCATTCCAAAGCAACAGAATACATATTCTTCTTTAGTGCACATGGAATATTCTCCAGAAGAGATCACATCCTGGTGATCTCAAAAGATTGGGATCATTCCCTGTATATTTTCAGACCACAATGCTCTGAAGCTACAACTCAATCACAAGAGGAAATTAGGAAAGAACCCAAAAACATGGAGACTCAACAGCATCTTTCTAAAGAAGGAATGGGTCAACCAGGAAATTAAAGAATTGAAAAAAATCATGGAAACAAATGATAATGAAAACACAATGGTTCAAAATCTGTGTGACACAGCAAAGGCAGTCCTGAGAGGAAAATATATAGCGATACAAGCCTTTCTCAAGAAACAAGAAAGGTCTCAAATATACAACCTAACCCTACACCTAAAGGAGCTCAAGAAAGAACAAAAAAGAAAGCCTAAACCCAGCAGGAAAAGAGAAATAATAAAGATCAAAGCAGAAATCAATGAAATAGAAACCAAAAAACAATAGAACAAATCAACGAAACTAGGAGCTGGTTCTTTGAAATTAATAAGATTGATAAAACCCTGGCCAGACTTATCAAAAAGAAAAGAGAAAGGACCCAAATAAATAAAATCATGAATGAAAGAGGACAGATCACAACCAACACCAAGGGAACACAAACAATTATAAGAACATATTATGAGCAACTCTATGGCAATAAATTTGACAATCTGGAAGAAATGGATGCTTTCCTAGAGACTTATAAACTGCCGAAACTGAACCAGGAAGAAATAGAAAACCTGAATAGACCCATAACTAGTAAGGACATTGAAACAGTCATCAAAAATCTCCAAAAAAACAAAAGGCCAGGGCCAAATGGCTTCCCAGGGGAATTCTACCAAACATTTAAAGAAGAATTAATTCCTATTCTCCTGAAACTGTGCCAAAAAATAGAAATGGAAGGAAAACTTCCAAACTCAGTTTATAAGGCCAGCATCACCTTGATCTGAAAACCAGACAAGGATCCCATCAAAAAAGAGAATTACAGACCAATATCCTTGATGAACACAGATGTGAAAATTCTCACCAAAATACTAGCCAATAGGATCCAACTGTATATTAAAAGGATTATTCACCACAACCAAGTGGGACTTATGCCATGGCTGCAAGGTTGGTTCAACATCTGCAAATTGATCAATGTGATACAATACATTAATAAAAGAAAGAACAAGAACCATATGATATTGCCAATAGATGCTGAAAAAGCATTGGACAAAATACAGCATCCCTTCCTGATCAAAATGCTTCAAAGTGTAGGGATAGAGGGCACACACCTCAATATTATCAAAGCCATCTATGAAAAACCAACTGCAAATACCATTCTCAATGAAGAAAAACTGAGAGCTTTTCCACTAAGTTTAGTAACACGGCAGGGATTCATTATCACCACTGCTGTTCAACATAGTACTAGAAGTCCTAGCCTCAGCAATCAGACAACAAAAAGAAATTAAAGGCATCCAAATTGGCAAAGAAGAAGTCAAACTATCACTCTTTGCAGATGATATGATACTATATGTGAAAAACCCAAAAGGCTCCACTCCAAAACTGCTAGAGCTTGTACAGGAATTCAGTAAAGTGTCTGGATATAAAATCAATGCACAGAAATCAGCTGCATTTCCTTAAAACAACAACAAGACAGAAGAAAGAGAAATTAAAGAGTCCATCCCATTTACAATTGCACCAAAACCATGAGATACCTAGGAATAAACCTAACCAAAGAGGCAAAGAATCTATACCCAGAAAACTTGAAAATATTCATGAAAGAAATTGAGGAAGACACAAAGAAATGGAAAAATGTTCCATGCTCATGGATTGGAAGAACAAATATTGTGAAAATGTCTATGCTACCTAAAGCTATCTACACATTTAATGCAATGCCTATCAAAATCCCATCCAATTTTTTCAAAGAAATGGAACAAATAATCCTAAAATTTATATGGAACCAGAAAAGACCTCAAATAGCCAAAGGAATATTGAAAAAGAAAGCCAAAGTTGGTGGCATCACAATTCCAGACTTCAAGCTCTATTACAAAGCTGCCATCATCAAGACAGTATGGTACTGGCACAAAAATAGACACATAGATCAATGGAACAGAATAGAGAGCTCAGAAATAGACCCTCAACTCTATGGGCAACTAATCTTCGACAAAGCAGGAAAGAATATCCAGTGGAAAAAAGACAGCCTCTTCAACAAATAGTGTTGGGAAAATCGGAGAGCCGCATGCAGAAACGTGAAATTGGACCATTTCCTTACACCACACATGAAAATAGACTCAAAATGGATGAAGGACCTCAATGTGAGAAAGGAATCCATCAAATTTCTTGAGGAGAACACAGGCAGCAACTTCTTTGACCTCAGCTGCAGCAACTTCTTCCTAGGAACAATGCCAAAGGCAAGGGAAGCAAGGGCAAAAATGACTTCATCAAGATCAAAAGCTTTTGCACAGCAAAGGAAACAGTTAACAAAACCAAAGGCAACTGATAGAATGGGAGAAGATATTTGCAAACGACATATCAGATAAAGGGCTAGTAACCAAAATCTATAGAGAGCTCAGCAAACTCAACACCCAAAGAACAAATCCAATCAAGAAATGGGCAGAAGATATGAACAGACATTTCTGCAAAGAAGACATCCAGATGGCCAACAGACACATGAAAAAGTGCTCCACATCACTGGGCATCAGGGAAATACAAATCAAACCACAATGAGATACCACCTCACACCAGTCAGAGTGGCTAAAATGAACAAGTCAGGAAATGACAGATGTTGGCGAGGATGTGGAGAAAGGTGAATCTTCCTACACTGTTGGTGGGAATTCAAGCTGGTGCAACCACTCTGGAAAACAGCATGGATGTTCCTCAAAAATTTGAAAATAGAGCTACCTTATGACCTGGCAATTGCACTACTGGGTATATACCCTAAAGATATAAATGTAGTGATTCAAAGGGGCATGTGCACCTGAATATTTATAGCAGCAATGTCCACAATAGCCAGACTATGGAAAGAACCTAGATGTCCATCAACAGATGAATGGATAAAGAAGAGGTGGTATATATATACAATGGAATACTATGCAGCCATCAAAAGAAATGAAATCTTGCCATTTGCGATGACATGGATAGAACTAGAGGGTGTCATGCTTAGTGAAGTAAGTCAATCAGAGAAAGACAACTATCATATGATCTCCCTGATATGAGGAAATGGAGATGCAATAGGGGGGTTAAGGGGTAAGAAAATAATAAATGAAACAAGATGGGATCGGGATGGAGACAAACCAAAAGAGACTCTTAATGTCAACACAAATTGAGGGGGCTTGGGGGGGAGGGTGTCGGGTAGGGTGGTGGGGTTACATTATATGTTTATAAAAAATAAAAAAATTAATTAAAAAATAATAAAAAGTATGAAATTTAATCTGTCACTTTCCATGTAACTTCAAGTGCAGTTTCCTAATCTGTAGCTAAATTTCTTTAAAAACGATTTATTTTCTTTATTTTTCCATCACTTCACCTATCTCGAGATGCCCATGCATTCTAGGATACTTTTCAATTCTAACTTACCATCTCTGAGGTATAGAATGGTATTAACCAATACTTTTATTTTAAAATTATGCCTCCTCTTGATCTCCAATGCTTTTCTCTAAGAGTGGAGTCTATTTGTCTTTCTTTAATCCTAGCACTTGTATTCTTTTCTTTATATAGCTTCTGTTCCCCTTCATTCACCATTTAAAAGTTCAATTCTCTTTGGTTTTGCCTTTTTTGTTCCTCTTCAGTTTTAATTCTGAGCATTTCCTTGGGTTGTTCTAACTCACACACATTACTTCACATGCTGCTGACTGAAGAAGAGCACAATGAACATTTTCAGCACTAAATATTCTCTTGAGCTTTGACATATACAGCTGGTTACCTGTTGCACATTTTGATAACTATGAGTAATTCCTAAGCATATCATACTCAGGGTAAATCAAACAGTAAGGGGACTCACCTCCTTCTCACCATCCCTGCCCTGAAAAACAATCAGACCAACTGCTCCTTCTACGTTCTACCTTCAGGGAGTGGCATTAACTTCTATCTAGTCAATAAAGCAGAAATCAAGGCTCATCCTTGATTTGTCCTTTCTCTTCATTTTCCTACACCTAATTAGCAAATCCAATTTGCTCAATGACTTAATTAATGCTTACATTTTTCCTTACTGTTAGTCTAAATGCTTCAGATTAGTTCATCATGCTTGTATTTTCAAAAAATATATATTTCTAATATCCTCACAATCTATTCTTGTTTCTATTCACATCCTTCTCCACCATATGCAGAATATTGCTTTTACTAAAAAGCATATATAATTAGATCATACTCCTACTTTAAATCATACCTTAAGGATAAAATTCAAATGTTTTATTGTGATAAGCTTCACCATGATATACTCTATTTTCTTGCTGTGTGAAATACACGTCCTTCTTTTTTTTTAAATATTTTTTTATTTATTTGAGAGAGAGACAGTGAGAGAGAGCATGAGTGAAGAGTTCAGAGGGAGAAGCAGACTCCCTGAGGAGCCGGGAGCCCGATGCAGGACTCGATTCCGGGACTCCAGGATCATGACCTGAGCTGAAGGCAGTCGCTCAACCAACTGAGCCACCCAGGTGCCCTACATGTCCTTTTTAAAATGTGTTATACCCCATTAAAACATTTCTGTCTTCTAGTATACAAAATGCTATTCTTTACTCTAGGAATATTATTGCCAATGATTTTGCTCAATTGCTTATAATTCTGCCCACTTCCTAAATAGAGTAGGAGCACCTTCCTCAGAGCACCTTCCATGACCGTTCCAAGCCAGATGTTTCCTATGCTCCCCACAACATCTATTATAGCATTTAATACCCTTTATGAGATACTTTTCCTTTTTGTCTATCACTCCCAGAAGACTCTGAAGTGATTAGAAACAGTGCCCATTTTCTTATTCATCTTTGAATGCCTCCTGCACAGCATGGGGGCCTCAATTATTTAAGCACCTAAGTATTTATTGATTGAATAAATGAATAAATACACTTTTTGACCTCAAGTAGATTACTCTTTTTTTATGACGGAATTCTCATATCTGCCAGACAGTGAAGTATGAACAAGATCAGTTTGATTTCAGGCCTTTCTATTCAAGATTCCAGACAACTTATCTTTTAGACACATTAATTCTTCAAATATATTTGCAACATTGCATGAATTTCTTTTATATTCAATTTTTACTTTTCTGCAATTTTGCCTTAGATTTATTGAGTTCACGAAGATACTTCTCTCTTACTTTAAAACTGATAGATATTTGTGGATTTTGATCAATATGGTTCTCAGTCAATGAGATTATTTTTAAATTCTAGTGGCCTTTATATGCTAACCATAGCAAGTAAATAAAAGAAAGGCAGGGATTAAATAAGGTTTCTGAAGTGAGGTCAATTCACCTGCACATTTGGAATAGCATAACAAATAGCAACTACTCATGATATTCAAAATGTGGCACCTTCATTATACTTCATTATTCCCATACTAATGGGAAAGTAATCTCATAATCTCCTCCAGTTTGAACATTTAAATATGCAGTCAATTCAGATTCATAGTCCTTTTTTGACCTAGTTTGAAGTCTTTTTTTTTTTTAATGACTCAGTCTTTTGTAGGTGATTGTTCAGATTCCCTCTACTGCCTGGTCATCTCCTGGATGCCTTTTTGAGTGTTTGGGATAGGGGAGTATCCTTCAGAATCCTTGCTGCAGATTTATGTGTGTGTGTGTGTGTGTGTGTGTGTGTGTGTGTGTGTGTGTTGGCTTGCACTGATCACTGGGACATTACCCATTTCCATCATCGATAGACTCAGAAATTTATACCAGCACAGAAGTATCCACTCTCTCCACCTGTTTACTCTTCCCCAGACCACTTCCTGTTGTCCAGCCCTCTCAGCCCTTCCACATTTCCTCACCATGGCTCATTGGAATATTTGGAATGCATGTGTGCCCTGCATAGAACCTCTTGAGCCAGTAATGCTCTGTATGGCTAGCAATTATGCCACATTTTACAGAAAATGATAGACTCTCTCTCCAGGACATACAGGATATGGCTTAGAGGTCAGGATCTCCTAAGCTGTGCCTCCCAACCCAACTGTGAAATTACTCATCCTTGGCTGCCTGAATTTTGGGGATTTTCTAACATTTTCTCTCTCCTTAGAGTTCCAGGGCAAGAGAAGAAAATGGAGGGGAAAAAAAGGCAGAAGATGGGCATGTCTCTTGCCTTAACTGCAGCACTCTGACATAGAAATACTTTTTCCATTTTTCCCCTTCTCTGGGAAGATTCCCATTCCATGAAACAGTGAGGTGCAGCTCTGCAGTTTTGGCGCCTGATAAGTTACTGGCATGTTAAAGAATTTAGAAATGTCTCTTTTCTCTTAAAAAGAAAAAAAAAGTAACTCTTAAAGTAATAGTATTGTTATTATACAAAACTATTTAAGACTTATAAGTAAATAATTATATTTTAGTTCTGGTGGTATTTATCTGTGGATACAATCAGTATGGAGTTATAAGGCAGAAAGGTATATAAGATCCTAGAATAAATAAGTAAACATGTAAAAAATATGCCTTTCTATTACACACATTTTAATGGTTTTTATATCCTTATAGTAGACACAGTGGTTCTCCATCAAGACAAGCATATTCATTCTCCCAAGCTGCTGGGAATATTTGCCTGTTAATGGTGCAGAACTGGCCTTCTCCAACAACTAACCTTGGCTTAAGGGAACTATCTCATCCAAGATTACCAGCCCTCTCGAAGGGGGGGCTAAAATAATTCTAATACCAATTTTCAAAGTATGGGGCCTTTTTCTATACCCCAAAACAATTATTTTCTTTAAGATTTTATTTATTTATTTGATAGAGATTACAAGTAGTCACAGAGGCAGGCAGGGAGAGAGGAGGAAGCAGGCTCCCTGCTGAGCAGAGAGCCCGATGCGGGTCTGAATCCCAGGACCCTGAGATCATGACCTGAGCCGAAGGCAAAGGCTTTAACCCACTGAGCCACCCAGGCACCCCCACCCTAAAACAATTCTAAGACACCAGTTGAGTGTCTTACAATTCAATATGGATACCATCCACCTGGAGATAACATCAAATCCCACAGATTAAGTGTTTAATCTCACAAGACTGTCCCCCAACTCCAGACCTCAGTTGCAAGTCAAGGTTATTACCTGTGCTAACCATCTGTATAGTTCAGAGATTCCAGTGACCTCCACCTTAGGTTCTATTAATTTGCTGATATGGCTTACAAAACCCAGAGAAACATTTTACTTCTAGAGGACAGTTTATTGTAGAAGGCTATAACTCAGCAGCAGCACCATGGAAGAGATACAAAGGGCAAAGCACGTGAGAAAGGATATGGAGCTTCAATACCCTCTTCCAGCTCACCATACTCCCAGAATCTCTACATGCTCGCTAACCCCCAAATCCTCCGAACCTTCGTCTTTTGTGTTTTTAATGGAGGCTTCATTACATGGGCACGATGATTCATTAAAACATTGGCTACTGGTGATGGACTCAACCTCCAGCCCTTTTCCCCACCCCAGAGGTCAGGAGGTGGACTGAAATTTCCAACCCTCCAATGATAAGGTTGGATCCTCTAGCAACCAGCCTCATTCTTAACTGTTTTCCAAAAGTCACTGCATTAACATAACCTCAGAGTGGCTGGTAGGAGTTTGTTACAAATATTAAAATGCCTTTGTCACTCTCACATCACTTAGGAAATTCCAAGTTTTAGAAGCTCTGTGTCAGAAACAGGGAAAAGACAAAATATATATTTAATCACAGTATCACAGGGCCCATGTTCAATAACGGTTGATCGGTTAAGAGAACCGATCTTTTCACTCCTGTTCAGAACAAGTCTGAAATCCCATCCCAGCTGCAGCTGCTTATAGAAATTACTGAAGCTTCTGTAAGGCAATGTATCTCGGTTCAGTCTCTCCCTCTGTGAAAACACTGCTTCTCCCATTTCATAGCTTCCTGAGAGCTCTCTTCAACAAGCCACCTGCAAGTAAATCTCCAGTTCAGAGGCTATTTCCCAGAACACCTGACCTCTGAGAGTTAGAATAGGGATTTTGAAGCCAAACTGACTCCCTATTCAGTAGAACTGCATCAGGATACAGTATCTCCTCCAATCAATCCTGTTCTCCTCGCTGTCTCATATACATTTTTCCTCAAAGTTTTCCTTCAATAATTACCTCATGTATAAAATCTGTCTCAGAGTCTGTTTCCTATGGAAACTTCCTCCAATAATCCAGATGCTATCTTTGCTTCAAGGCACAGTAAAAGGAACAAAACATTATAAAGATGAAAAATTAAGATAATAATCCCTTAAATTTTCACAGTATTTTTTCACATTGCCAAGAAAATTGATATTATAATTTCTGGTTTGATCTGAGTAAAATATCAGGGAAGAGAAAGATACTGAATGAAACCAGATAGCAGTATTTGTTATAGATTGCTCTTTAAACCTATGACCTTGACTTAGATTTCAACATATTAACCTGTACTTCCTTGGTTGATCTGAGATCCATTTTGATATTAATAATAAGAAATAAACAGTAAACAGGACCAATTATAATTCAACATGTTTATTTCTTTTATATATACACTTGGCCATGTCAGAAACATTGAAAATCACAAAGAAAGAGAAGAATGTCTTTCAAAGTATATGATGAAAATTTCAGGATAAACCATTTTGTATCCTTTAGCATATAAAAATATAGAGCTTCTGTAAATAGTAGCAAAAAGTCAAAAGAAGATAATATCTGAGAAAGAAATAGATGATAGGAAAAGATGAAGTAAATATGCATGAAATAAAATATGTAAGAAATTAAAACATAGGAAGAAGTAAAAGACTGACATAATGCTGCAAATTAAAAAAATAAAAAGGTTGTCACATAGGAAAGAAACTCAAAGAGACTTTTCTGTATTAATTTTTTTAATGGAAAAAAGTAAAGATAACACATGAAGGGGAAGTTGAAGAATCAATAGTTAAAGATCACTTGTGATCTTGAGTGTTCAAAAAAAGTGAAAAAAACCATAATGAATTATAGAGCAAATAAATCTTTTTTTGTACTAAAGAAGGTCTTTATATGAATATTGACATGAGGACTCAGTCCTGGCAAAGTAAAATCAATTAAAAAAAACACACACACAAAGACTACTTTTTTTTGCAATGCTTGACGATTACAAGGGGGGAAAAGACAATCAAATGATCTTTAGATTTCTTGATGTAACACTATTGTTTTGAGTGACAGTCAGAGTACTTGCTCAAACATGCTGTTTTCATTTGCAAAGATATTCCTATATATATGTTGGATTTTGGGAAAAAAATCAATGCTTTATACACTTATGCAAAAAGTTTTATTTTGTTGTATAATTATAACACTTAAACTACAGTCAGAAAAATTTTTAAAAAGTGATGTATATACTTAAAAAATACTAAGAAGGGAATTCTTAATAACTCCTTTGAATCTGGTTATAAAAATAAAACCAGGGCACCTGAGTGGCTTAGATGGTTAAGCATCTACCTTAGGCTTAGGTCATGATCTCCAGGTCCTGGGATTGAGCCTCACATCTAGCTCCCAGCTCAGGGGGAGTCTGATTCTCCCTCTCCCTCTGCTTCTCCTCCTGCTTGTGTTCTCTCTGTCACTCTCTCTCTCTCTCTCTCAAATGAATAAAATCTTTAAAAAAATTAAAAAATAAAAACAAATGTTTAAAGGTACTTTTAAAAGAAAATAATAATGCAATATACTGCCAAAATAATAATGCAATAATAATCCACAAAAATTCTTTATTTAATACCTACACCATCCAGGCATAACTTACATACATCTTACATAAATTTCACAATGATATTACTAAATATGAATTTCTATTTGTTTTATAGGTTAGTAAAGACACTAACAAAGACAATGCTTTCTCTTAATGACCACAAATTAAAGAATAGGGAAACATGCATGGAATATATGCTAATACCCACACACTTAGCTTTTGTAAGATAGCAATATTGTTCATCTATGAAGGATTAAAGATAGCCTACCCCTCAAAATTTATCAGATACATTTATTAGTTATTAACAATATCCACATTGTTTCTAATTTTGTTAGCAAAGGAATTTTACATCAATCTTTCCCATCTTTTCATCCCTGGGTGCCATTTATCTGAAATTTTTTTTCTTTGTTTTTCATTTTCTCCCTCTTAGTTTTTAGTAATGACCAATGAAATTGTTTTCCAAAGCTTATTGGCTTATTCTTAACTAATTAGAAAGGGTCCAAGATGTGTATATCTCCTTGCTTATTTTGTCTCTACCTGCTTCTATGTATCCTTTGAACAAATTATAGAATAAAATTTTCCAAGCACAGTATCCATCTATCACCCTGTCTAATATTCTACAGTCTCACTTACTTGGCCTTCAAGGCCATGATCTTTTGTTCTCCCAATCCAATTTATCAATCATACGTTTTTGTTAGATCTAAGCCTGAAAGTAGTGAAGTATAATGGAAAGTACATGCATTTTGAAGGTTGACAAGCTAGAGTTACAGTTTAGAATTCACCATCTGCCAGCTGTATGACATTGAAAAAGTCATTTAGAAATCATTTGAACAATTTCCCCATAAGTAATTATATTATTAAAATGAATAAAATGGGGGCTCCTGGGTGGCTCAGTGGGTTAAAGCCTCTGCCTTCGGCTCAGGTCATGATCCCAGGGTCCTGGCATTGGGCTCTCTGCTCAGCAGGGAACCTGTTTCCTCCTCTCTCTCTGCCTGCCTCTCCATCTACTTGTGATCTCTTTCTGTCAAATAAATAAATAAAATCTTAAAAATAAAATAAAATGAATAAAATACATACATTGTAATTTCTGGGATAGCTAAATTTTATACCTTTCTGAAATTAGTTACCCTATTTGGGGGCCTTGCTTAATGCTAATTAACTTCCAAACAGAATGAATCTTTCAGTTGTAAAAAATTTGCTATTAAGATGTGTGTGGTGTGTGTTTATTCCCAACTCAGGAAGTGGGGACCTAAAGTATTTCAGAAAGAGTAAGTAGTGTATCAGAACGATTTATTAAATTGCTAATATTATGTTAATAGTGTTAATTTTATAATGGTAGCCTATTCAACATACAATGTATGGTTTTTGTTGTTTTATATTATCTTTTTATATCAGGTACTTATGTGCTGCTAAATAAATACCTAAGTATCAAAGCAGAATATTCTTTATCTGTATTTTTGTTGTTACTGTTGCTTTAGCACTTTACTCTGACACTATTAGAGATTTTAGTTATTTATTTGACAGAGAGAGATATCACAAGTAGGCAGAGAGGCAGGCAGAGAGAGAGGAGGAAGCAGACTCCCTGCTGAGCAGAGAGCCCAATGCGGGACTCGATCCCAGGACCCTGGGATCATGACCCAAGCCGAAGGCAGAGGCTTTAACCCACTGAGCCAGCCAGGTGCCCCTCTGATACTATTAGAAAGAAAAAAAAAAAATTATACCTCTCTTGATAAAGTACATTCATAAGAAGCAACAGTTAAATTTATAATAACTTTTTTGAAATCTATGGGTCAGGGCATAATTTCACTTTAAGGCTGTCATTTAAGAATACTCAAATGTAGGGGTCCCTGGGTGGCTCAGTCATTAAGCATCTGCCTTCAGCTCAGGTCAGCAGGAAGCCTGCTTCTCCCTTTACCACTCCCTCTGCTTGTGTTCCCTCTCTTGCTGTCTCTTTCTCTGTCAAATAAATAAATGAAATCTTAAAAAAAGAAAGTACTTAAATGTTCATAATAAAAGCTGACATTTCATACTATTATCTACTACTCATGAAGAATTCTTTTTATTGCTCACTACTGATATCATGTTGAAAGATAATAAGATTTTAAAATGCTGAACTTCATATGAAAATGGGAACATTTCCAATTGTGTATGAGATGCAAAACAGAAGTCTTAAGGAAACAATGGGCAAATTCCAAATCTTATATGAAAATGGGAACATTTCCAATTGTGTATGAGATGCAAAACAGAAGTCTTAAGGAAACAATGGGCATTAGAACAAATTTTTCAATACTCTTCCCCAATCCTGTTTTAAGAAATGTTGAAAGCAGTATAAAATTTTATTGTACTAATTAAAAACACATTCAGGGAAACTAAATAAGTATGTATAAGCAAATCTGTACGTGAAAATCACTCATGTGTACACTTACTTGCCAAGGTCCATAGGTATATAGATACACAAAGAGCTAGACAGATCAATAAAAAGATGATAAGGAATATTACTAGCAATGCTACTGATTTCCTCTTGTTTATCATCAGGCTCTTTGCTTTTCAATACATAGAATTTCTAACCCTTTCTTTGGAAAGAAGTAACATGATGTGGACTTCTCTGAATTAAGAGTCCACTGACAAAATAATATTTTAAAAATCTTATGTACTGTTTACTACCTACTTTGTGGTTAAAAAACATCTTGAATACTAGTGGATGAGAATTGGAAATGTCCAAAATCAAGAAAGTGGAAAAGATGTAAGTATTTACAATATTATGGTCAAAACTAAAATCATTTAAAAAGAATATGTCTGATTTTTTTTGTGCAACATGATTATGGAATTATAAAAATAATAATAAGAAGGATATTGCCTCTACTGAGGGGGAAGTTAATTATTTGGAGGTACTAACATATCTCAGTACAAGAGTTTTATCTTCTCTAAAGGGGCTATATCTCCAATAAATCAGTTATAGGAGGTGTTTATTTCAGCAGTCTGAGGAGCAGGATTTCTTGGGCAGCTTTACTTTGTGAAACACTACAGCTACAGAGATGAAGACTTGCCCTCAAGAATTTCTCAGTTTGTAAGAAATATGGACATGTGTCAAAATATTTCAGATACCATAAGAATTTTTCATACTTAACAATATATTAGATAACAAAGAAACCTTTAATACAGTACATAAAAATAGAAATAGTATAAGTCATCCTTTTATGGAAATCTAACAAAATTATAACTGAATAACAAAATATGAGACAAATAATGCTTATAACTGGAAAATCGTAAACTCCCTCTGAAATAACATGAGTTAAATTTAAAAGTCAGAGTTTAGAAAATAAAATATATATTAGGACCTATGGTCCTTGACTCCAGAAGAGCTCTGAGGTAAATTTATGATATCCAACTTTTATAGGACTTGATAACAAAATTAAAACCAGATGAAACAGACTTCTCCTACTGGCTATAAGGACTTCACTTGTACCAGACCAATTTTTCTCCTGAGAACAACTTTAAAACTAGGAAATATACCAAGAAAATAAAAATTCCAACTGTTTGAAGGCATAGAAAAGATATAAATCCAAGACTTGAGTGGGAAAGAAAGAAGCCCCCCAATCCTGCCCCATGTTATTTCCATCATTTGTTGATTCCTGATGCAAAATTGTGCTGCCCAGCAGAAAGCAGCAACCTAGAGGTTTCTCAAAAGCATCAAAGGTCTGGGAATGAAGACAGTGGAGGAGCAGTAGACTGAAATATCATTAGGTCCCAGGAGTTCAGCTAGATAGTTATCAAATATTTCTGAACACCTACAAATTCAACAGGAGATAGAAGAGAAGAAGAGCAGCAATCTAGGAACAGAAAATTAACCACTTTCTGGAAGGTAGGACGTGCGGAGAAGTGAATCCGAAGCCATGGGAAGCTAGACTGCAGAGGGACGGGCCAGCTCCTGGCAAGCAGTGGAGCACAAAATCAGAACTTTTAGAAGTCTACTCCACTGAAGGACATCACTCCAGAGGCTAAGCAGGGATGCAGCCCTCACAGGGACAGTGTGCTCTCAGGTCCTGCAGGGTCAGAGAAAGTCCAGGGGTGTCTGAGTGTGGTGGAGTTGCCAGGTGTCGGAGCAGAGAAGCCAGCTATAGAGACAGAGACAAGGAGTGAGCTCTCAGCTCGAGGTTACCTTAAACTGTGACCCAGGCACAGTCAGACCCCTGCTGTTTGAGCATGGACCCCTCAAGTGGCAGAACCAGAGAGAGACTCTTCTATCCTATTCTGGGAGGAGTGGCACAGTAGAATGCGGCAGGAATCTGCTGGGCTTAGAGACTCTAAATGAGGCTGTGCACCAGAGATAGAAATGCTCGGTTACAGGCTGGGTGAGCACAGAGTGCAACTGGAGACCAGGGAGATGGGAGTGATTGACTGCTTTTCTCTAAGGGTGCACCGAGGAGTGGAGACCCAAGCTCTTGGATCCTCATAGCTAGAGATTGGGAAGCCACCATTTTCATTCCCATCCTCCAAAGCTCTACAGAAAGTGTTCAGGGAACAGAAGCTCCTGAGAGCAAACCTGAGCAGATTACTTAGCTTGGCACCTGGCAAGGGTGGTACAATTCCATCTCAGGCAAAGATATTTGAGAATCACTGCAACAGGTCCATCACCCAGAAGATCAGCAAGAACATCCAGCCAAGACCAAGTTCACTGATCAACGAGAACTGAGGAACTCCAGGGTTAGGGGAAAGCGACACATAGAATTCATGGATTTTTTTTGCATGATCTGATAGTCTTGCAAAGATAACTTTTTTAAATTTTATTTTTTTCTTATTCTATTTTTTTAACATTTCCTCTTTCCTCTTTTAATGTTTTTTTAACTATATTAACTTAACAATACATTTTTAAAAGAAAATTGTTCTAAATTTTCATTGCTATAGTCATATTTTATACCTTCATTGTATTTAACCTTATTTTTGGTATACATATAGGTTTTTTCTCCTTAAAATTCTGGGATACAATTTCTTCTAATAGATTAAAATATACCCTGAATCTAGCACATGGCTTTGTTCTAGTCTCCAGCATAATCACATTCTCTCCTCCTTTTTTTTTTTCTTTCTTCAACCAACTTATTTATTATAAATTCATTTTTTAGACTCTTTTTGCAATTTTCATCTTTACAGTCATATTCCATCTCTTCATTGTGTTTATCCTTATTCTTGCATATATGTATGTATCTTTCTTTAAAATTTTGGGAAGTAGTTTCTTCTTAGAGACCAGAATACACCCAATATCAAGTGGGTGGCTCTGTTCCATTCAATAGTTTTAATATACATACACACATATACACATGTATATGTGTGTGTATATATTTTTTAGTTTCAGGTGTCTTCTGATTTGGTTAGATATATATTTCTGGGGGCTTTGTGACCTTTTTAGTATTTTATTCTTTCATTCATATATTCTTATCTGGATAAAATGACAAGGCAGAAAAACTCACCACAAAGAAAAAAGAACAAGAGACAGTACTAATGGCTACAGACCTAATTAATATAGACATTGGTAATATGTCAGAGCTAGAGTTCAGAATACAATTATCAAGGTGCTAGCTGGGCTTGAAAAAGGCACAAAAAATATTAAAAAATCCATATCTGGAGAAATAAAATCCCTTTATAGAGAAATAAAAGAATTAAAATTTAACCAAGTTGAAATTTTAAAAAAGCTATTAATGAGGTGCTATAAAAAATGAAGGACCTTACTGCTAGGATAAATAAAGCAAAAAAAGAATTAGTGATACAGAAGACCAAATGATGGAGAATTAAAAAAAAAAAAAAAAAAAAAAAGAAAAAGAGAGACAACAACTACTTGACCATGAGGGGAAAATTCAAGAGATAAGTGATACTATAAGATGAAACAATATTAGAATAATTGGGATCCCAGAAGAAAAAAGAGAGAGAGGGCAGAAAGTATATTAGAGTGAATTATAGTAGAGAATTTTCCTAATATGGCGAAGGGAACAAGCATCAAAATCCAGGAAACACAGAGAACCCACTTCAAAATCAATAATGATAGCTCCACACCCCAACATTTCATAGTAAAACTTAAAAGTTTCATAAAGATAAAATCTTGAAAATGGCTCAGGAGAAGAAGTCTGTAACATACAATGGTAGAAATATTAAATTGGCAGCAGACTTATCTGACCTGGCAGATCAGAAAGAACTGGCATATATATTCAGAGCACTAAATGAGAAAAATATGCAGCCAAGAATACTATATCCAGCTAGACAATTCTTGAAAATAGAAGGAGAGATAAAAAAGCTTCTAGGAAAAACAAAAATTAAAAGAATTTGCAAACACCAAACCAAACCTACAGGAAATATTGAAAGGGGGCTCTAAGCAAAGAGAGACCCTAAAAGTAGTAGATCAGAAAGGAACAGAGACAATATACAGTAACAGTCACCTTAAAGGCAATACAATAGCACTAAATTCATATTCCTCAATAGTTACCCTGAAAGTAAAGGGGCTAAATGCCCCAATCAAAAGACACAGGGTATCAGAATGGATAAAAAAATCAACATTTTGTCTATAAGAAATTCATTTTAGAGCCAAAGACACCTCCAGATTTAAAGTAAGGGGGTGAAAAACAATTTACCATGCTAATGGACATCAAAAGAAAGATGGGGTGGCAATCCTTTTATCAGAAAAACTAGATTTTAAGCCAAAGACTATAATGAGAGAGGAGGAAGGACACTATATTTTACTCAAAGGGTCTGTCCAACAAAAAAAAACTAACAATTTTAAATATCTATGCCCCTAACATGGGAGCAGCCAGCTACATAAACCAATTAATAACAAAATCAAAGAAACATATTGACAATAATATAATAATTTTAGGGAACTTTAACATCCTCCCTCACTGAAATGGATAGATCAAGCAAAAGATTAACAAGGAAATAAGGGCTTTAATGATACACTGGGCCAGATGGACATCACAGATATTTTCAGAGCATTTTATCCCAAAGCAACAGAATACATATTCTTCTCTAGTGTACATGGAACATTCTCCAGAAGAGATCACATGCTGGGTCACTAATCAGGTTTCAACTGATACCAAAAGATTGGGATCATACCCTGCCCATTTTCAGACCACATTGCTCTGAAGCTAGAACTCAATCACAAGAGGAAAGTTGGAAAGAACTCAAATACATGGAGGCTAAAGAGCATCCTACTAAAGATTGAATGGGTCAAGTAGGAACTTAAAGAAGAGTTGAAAAAAATTAATGGAAACAAATGAAAATGAAAACACAAGTGTTCAAAATCTTTGGGACACAGCAAAGGCAGTCCTGAGAGAAAAGTATATAGTGATACAAGCTTTTGTCAAGAAACAAGAAAGTCCTCAAGTACACAACCTAACTCTACACCCAAAGGAGCTAGAGAAAGAATAGCAAAGAAAGCCTAAACCCAGCAAGAGAAATCATAAAGATCAGAGCAGAAATCAATGAAATAGAAACCAAAAGAACAATAGAACAAATCAACAAAGCTAGGAGCTGGTTCTTTGAAAGAATTAATAAGATTGATAAACCCCTGGCCAGACTTAACAAAAAGAAAAGAAAAAGGACCCAAATTAACAAATTCATGATTGAAAGAGGAGAGATTATGACCAACACTAAAGAAATACAATTATAAGAACATATTATGAGCAACTATACACCAGCAAATTTGATGGTCTGGAAGAAATGGATGCATTCCTAGAGGCATATAAAATACCAAAACTGAACCAGGAAGACAAAGACAACCTGAACAGACGAATAACTGGTAAGGAGATTGAAGCAATCATCAAAACCCTCACAATAAACAAGAGCCCAGGGCCAGATGGCTTCCCAGGGGAATTCTACCATGCATTTAAAGAATAATTAATTCCTATTTTCTTGAAACTGTACCAAAAAATAGAAATGAAAGGATAACTTCCGAACTCATTTTTGGAGTCCAGCATTACCTTGATCCCAAAACCAGACAAAGACCCCATCAAAAAGAAGAATTACAGACCAATATCCTTGATGAACATGGATTCAAAAATTCTCACCAAAATACTAGCCAATAGAATCCAACAGGACATTAAAAGGATTATTCACCATGACCAAGTAGGGTTTATTCCTGGGCTGCAAGGTTGGTTCCACATCTGCAAATCAATCAGTGTGATAGAACACATTAACAAAATAAAGAACAAGAACCATATAATACTCTCAATAGATGCTGAAAAAGCATTTGACAAAGTACAGCATCTTTTCATGATAAAAACTATTCAAAGTGTAGGGATAGAGGGTACATACCTCAATATCATCAAAGTCATCTATGAAAAACCCACAGTGAATATCATTCTCAGTTGGGAAAAACTGAGCTTTTCCCCTAAGCTCAGGAACACAGCAGTCATGTCCACCATCACCATTTCTATTCAACATAGACCTAGAAGTCCTGGCCTCAGCAATCAGACAACAAAAAGAAATTAAAGGCATCTGAATCAGCAAAGAAGAAGGCAAACTCTCACTCTTTGTAGATGGTATGATACTTTATGTGAAAAACTCAAAAGACTCTTCTCCAAAACTACTAGAACTTGTACAGGAATTCAGTAAAGTGTCAATGCACAGAAATCAGTTACATTTCTTTACACCAACAAAAAGACAGAAGAAAGAGAAATTAAGGAGTTGGTCGCATTTCCAATTGCATCCAAACCCATAAGATACCTAAGAATAAACCTAACCACCAAAGAGGCAAAGAATCTATACTCAGAAAAGTATAAAGTACTCATGAAAGAAATTGAGGAAGACACAAAGAAATGGAAAAATGTTCCATGCTCATGGATTGGAGGAACAAATATTGTGAAAATGTCTATGCTACCTAAAGCAATCTACACATTTAATGCAATCCCTATCAAAATCCCACCCATTTTTTTCAAAGAAATGGAACAAATAATCCTAAAATTTATATGGAACTGGAAAAGACTCTGAATAGCCAAAGTAATGTTGAAAAGGAAAGCCAAAGTGGGTTGCATCATAATTCCAGAATTCAAGCTCTATTACAAAGCTGTCATCATCAAGACAATATGATACTGGCACAAAAACAGACACATAGATCAATGGAACTGATTAGAGAGCCCAGAAATGGACCCCCAACTCTATGGTCAACTAATCTCCAGCAAAGGAGGAAAGAATGTCCAATGGAACAAAGACAGACTCTTCAACAAATGGTGTTGGGAAAATTGGACAACCACATTCAGAACAACAAAACTGGACTATTTCCTTACACCATACACAAAAATAGACTCAAAATGGATAGACCTCAATGTGAGACAGGAATCCATCAGAATTCTCGAGGGGAACACAGGCAGCAACCTCCTGAACCTCAGCCACAGCAACTTCTTCCTAGACACATCATCAGAGGCAAGGGAAGCAAGGGCAAAAATGAACTATTGGGACTTCATTAAGATCAAAAGCTTTTGCACAGCAAAGGAAATAGTCAACAAAACCAAAAGACAACTGACAGAATGGGAGAAGATATTGGCAAATGACATATCAGGAAAAGGTCTAGTATCCAAAATCTAGAAAGAACTTATGAAACTCAACACCCAGAGAACATATAATCCAATCAAGAAATGGGAAGAAGACATGAACAGACATTTCTGCAGAGAGGACATCCAGATGGCTTGCAGACACATGAAAACGTGCTCAACATCACTCAGCATCAGGGAAATACAAATCAAACCACAATGAGATACCACCTCACACCAGTCAGAATGGCTAAAATTAACAAGTCAGGAAACGACAGATGTTGGCGAGGATGAGAAAGGGAAACCCTCCTACACTGTTGGTGGGAATGCAAGCTGTTGTAGCCACTCTGGAAAACAGCATGGAGGTTCCTCAAAAAGTTGAAAATAGAGAGCTACCCTATGACCCAGCAATCACACTACTAGGTATTTACCCTAAAGATACAAATGTAGTGATGTGAAGGGACATGTGGACCTGAATGTTTATAGCAAAACTATGGAAAGAACCTAGATGTCCATCAACTGATGAGTGGATAAAGATGATGTGATACACACAACACACACACACACACACACACACACACACACACACACACACACAAATGGAATATGATGCAGCCATCAAAAGAAATGAAATCTTGCTATTTGTAATGATGTGGATGGAACTAGAGGGTATTACACTGAGCGAAATAAGTCAATCAGAGAAAGACGATTATCATATGGTATCTCTGATATGAGGAATTTGAGAGGCAGTGTAAGGGGTTTGGGAGACAGCAAAGGAAAAAATGAAACAAGATGGGATTGGGAGGGAGACAAACCATAAGAGACTCTTAGTCTCACAAAGCAAACAGGTTTTCTGGGGGTTTGGGGAGTAAGGAGACGATGGTTGGTGATAGATAGATAGATAGATAGATAGACATGGACATATAGATCTAGATAGATAGATGATAGATAGATAGATAGATAGATAGATAGATAGATAGATAGAAGGCTCGGCTTAAAGACTGTGTTTCACCACTAAGAATATTGAAATAAAGGCCAATATTGTTATGAATGTCAACAGGTAGATCACATATCCAGCTGAACTAATTTATACAAATGAAATTAGATTCTGTTCTTGTATTTCTGGTTCTTATTTCTTTTTGTTCTTTCTTTCTTTTTACTCTTACTTTCTTCTTTCCCCCTTCTTTCTTCTTTTCTTTCTCCCTTCCCTCCTTCCTTTTTTTTTTTTTTTTTTTGTCTTTCCAAGTTAAGTAAAACAACAGCTCCTAGAATTACAGGGCTCCAGAAAACATAGGACCTATGTTGATAGCATAGCACAGCACACACTCATAGTCAACAAATCATTCAGACATGGTATAGAAAATTTAATCCTACCTTGGCAAAGGAGAGAAGATAATATAAATATTTTTAAACATTTAATAGGCAGTTTTTATTGACAAGAGAAAAATTAAGATGGGTTTAAATCAAATTAGGCTGGATCACAATAAGCAAAATATCTGGATAACAATAACTCTGAATCTAGAATTTCTTCCACTAAGTTGTCACACAATCAGCTTATAAACTGGAGATACCACATAATAGAGTTGAATAGCATTTTTGTGTGCTTTTTATAAATGTGTAGTATGACTTAAGGTCATGGCAGAGAGATTAGCACAGCCCTTTTATAATAGTTCACTGATACGTTTTGTGCAACCTCGGTTTCAAGAAATGCTTTATCTCTGCAGATAAATGTTCATATTCTCTACAATCATAAAAAGTACCAAAAAATCAACAAAACAATGCCTCTTGAAATGGAAATACTGGGATATATATGAGATATACTATAAAAGTATACTGTACATATTTCATATTTTCTATAGTCAATATAGGAAAGAAGCTTTATTAGATTATTTTCCAGCTTCTTGCAACCTCAGTAACAGACATGACTAGACATAGTTCCACCTACTCAATGTTTTCTTTGTGTTCAATCCTCCTGTTTTTTTGTTTTTTGTTTTTCTTTTATGCTTCATTTCAGTGAAGTTAGGGGTGAAGCCACCATAGGCAACAATGCTATGCCTCATGGGGAATGTTGGTGTTTTCAAAAGTGAGTGTTCATATAGCTCTTTTTCATGGTGAAAACATCTGGGAGAATATGGCTTTGGAATACTTTCCAATATTCCAAATAAATAACTTGAAGAATTTGCCTAAGAAAAAAAGCACACCTTGGGAAGAAAGTACGATGTGTCAGTGTCTTGCATTTTACTACTGTTGCGCATCACATTTATGAAGACATAATAAATAGTCATAATAGAAAAAGGGTAGTTAGAATAAAATAAAGTGGTCCATCAAGTACTCAGCTCAAGTTTATTACTGCAATGGACTTGGGTTATAATTACCAACAGAGGAGAGAATAACTATAAGTTATTTTTATGTAAAAAGCATATTATACTAAGCCAACATAATAACACAGTTTTTATGAACCACAATAATTACACTGAAGAATCACACAAGTATATTTTCCTAAAAGAAGAAGGTAGGTGTTGATAAGCTACTATAGAACTTTACAGTTGCAATGAACAAAAATAATTGTCATGGCAAAATAATAAAAGTGCATTAACTTTTGTTGCAATGCTTGAGAGAGATTAAATAATAAAATTAAACAATACTTATTAAGTGATAAAAGGGTTTTATATCATGTTTAAAGTCTTTATTTTGAAATGGCATTTTTTTCATAGAAATTCTCTGTATATGCAAAGCTGTTTATTATCCTTCACTAGTGGTATGTGGGAGATCATTTCTGATACTAAGAATGCTTTTCTATAATACTCTAGTGAATTAATATAGAAGAAAATTACTTTTAGGTGAGTATAAATTTAAATATCTACTTTATAAAACTACGATTTGATCTCAAGCCACTATGATTTTATCACTATATTTGATTTTACATTTCCAAGCTTATAGAAAAGTCAAATGCTATCACCAGTTATTTAATGTCTGATAACTAATTAAAGCATATTTTATTAATTCCTATTTGAATGCAAATGGAAGACTGTTAAAATAGAACACAGGGTCAGGGATATATCTTATAGGAGCAAATTACAATACATGGGCAACATGGAGAGAGATATGGCTTTGTATAAAGACTATTTATACAAATTCTTGGCTGTACATTAATGGACCACATTGATCATGAGGACAATCACTGATACAAAGGAGTTGAATATATTGAGTAGTAAACACAGAGTTTTATAGATATATGCAGAAATAAAAAAATATTCTATTAAAATTTAAATATCAGTAAGACCTTTTCTCAGCAGAGAGATTACTGATGACCGTGATATGATAATCAGATAAAGGAGAGCACTATTTAGACAATTTGAAACCTTTAAATGTAGGGAAATCCTGGGATAGAATTTGGAAGAAGTATAAAATACCTAAAATATCTCAGAAAAGGGCTGGGGGAATGCCCTGAGAACATCTGGGCAAGGCACCTATCTCTTTTTTTTTTCTTAAATAATTTATGTATTTATTTATTTTAGAGAGAGACAGCATGCATTGGGATAGGACCAGAGGGAGAGAATCCCAAGCAGATTCCTTGCCCAGGATGGCACCTGATGTAGGGCTCCATCTCATTCTATCACACTGTGATCATGACCTGAGTGGGATGCTCCACAGACTGAGCTACCCAGCTGCCCTGGCACTTGTCTGTTTTATAAGAACACATCATGGCAAGTAGGGCAGCTTTTCCTGGGTGGTGATGCTTTGTATTCTTCTGGCATCCAGGAGTTGGGTTTTGTCTATTTGTATATTAGTTCCCTAATATGTATGGAAGTTGCTACATTGATTCTGCCTTCTAGTCCTTGTCTATATTGAAGAGGCCCTATCCGAAAAGGCAAAGGATGGAGGCAGTATCAATAGCTGGGGTGTTACAGTTTAACTACAGTGGAAACATACCTTGACAGTTATTAATTTTCCATTTTTTAAGGTTTTCACATATTTAAAGTATAATCCCCATGAGGACATATGTCACATTATACTTTTACTGAATTACTGTCAATTTCCCACACCACTTGATCAACAGAAATAGTAAGATTATAGAAATAGCAAAACAGTAACATTTCAAGGAAATATACATACAATAAAAATATGTTCAAGTATCCATTTATACTGCCTGCATGGTCTCTAAAGTCTTCCAAAAGTGGAAAGGCAATAGTTACTGAAACAGAAATAGTGAGGAAGAATGAAATATTTTGAACAGTGTCTTCCCTCACCCTCCCTCATAAATGGCTAATGAATTAGTGAGATAAAGCACATAGGATATACCACTATATATTTGATTCCAGGTAGAATACTAAATATAATAACCTCTTGCTTTCCACATTTAAGAAATAAAAGTTAATTAAGTCCGTATCTAGTCCATCTACATTTCCATTCATGATTCCTTTTTTTTAAATAAATTTACTCTTCCCTATTTTACCCATGTTCTCATTTCAGATTCATTAAAAGCTTTGAGTATACAAGCCAATATTTATTTTCACAACTCAGAGTTCTTTAAAGAAACACAGTATTAATTTTCTTGCTCCACCAGTATTGCTACTGCTATGCTTATTTTAACAAAATATTTTCACTGCAGCAAGGGAGTGGTAGGGGAAAAAATGCTCTTGAATGAAGAAAGACTAAGATTTGGTCATATGATTATGTGTGTGTAGCACAGAATACTCCCTTAACCATAGTCAAGATTATGAGTGAATGTCCCCATTTGATGCTTGGAATTATTTTTTAATGAATTTTCCTAAAACTCTTTCTCCCATCTCTTTTCTTTGTATGTGCATGAATAAATCATTTTTATAACCAGTGTCTAAATACCATATTCTATGGTAATATTTTCTATATATGTTTTTTATTTTATCAGAAGAAATTTATAGTGAACTTGTTTTAAATTATTTAGATCTATCGGGGCACCTGGGTGGCTCAGTGGGTTAAAGCCTCTGCCTTTGGCTCAGGTCATGATCTCAGGGTCCTGGGATCAAGCCCCACATCGGGCTCTCTGCTCGGCAGGGAGCCTGCTTCCCTTTCTGTCTCTCTGCCTGCCTCTCTGCCTACTTGTGATCTCTGTCTGTCAAATAAATAAATAAAATCTTTTAAATAAACAAATAAATAAATAATTTAGATCTATCAATTTATGATTTCCACACAGCAGAACATGAAAACCAGGATTTGTGTTTCATATCAATATAAACAAGAATGATCTCTTCATTAACATTACACTTACCTACATATCTGAAAAGAAACCAGGGGTTTCAAAGTCAAAAATAACATATTTTATTCATTATTTCAACAAACGTTTATTGAAGACCTACCTTAGCAGGCAGGCACTTAGTTAAGTTCTGGAAATAGCAGTGAACAAATTGGCATGGTAGCGTAGACATCTCTGCCTATAGTGAGTGAAACAGATGTTATATAAATAGTATATTCTACACAGTTATAAACACTTAAGAGACAAGTCAAGAAAAGGGAGCATGGGTTTTAGAATAAGGGCAAGGGTTCAAATTTGAATAAAAATGTGAAAGCAGTGAGAAAGCTGACCAAGAATGTATCTGAGGACAGCACCCAAGCAGAAAGAACTGTATTTGTGGGCATAGCCAGAAGGTCGCTGTGGTTGAAAGGAGTGTTTGAGAAAAGAGTAGGCTATGAGGTCAGGAAGATTACAAGGGCTTTTAAAGTATGATTGAAGTGGGGTATTGTTAGAGATCTGTCATGAAAAGAATCAGATTAAAATGATATTTTCTCAGAATCACTCTGCTGCTGACTTGAGAAGAGAAGGAAAGATTGGGGTTGATGGGGAGAGGGATGGGAGGAGACCCAATTAAGACTCTCTTACAATAATCTGGAGAAATGAGAAGATCCTTATAATCTGGTGATGGCAAAAAGGGCATGAAAAGTAGACAAATTATGATTATATTGTGAATTTCCCAGTAAAATAACAAAAGTGAGACTGATGAACCACCTGAATTCTTAAGCAAAATGTATCTAATAGAAACTTCAGTAAATATAAGATGATGAAGCCAAAATAGGAAAAACATGCTTAGACTCTGAAAAAGGAAAAAAAAAAAAAAATATATATATATATATCCAGCTTTGTCTCCATAAAGCACATTGTGAAGAGGGGGAATATCTATTCCAATCTTACTGCCAATTTCCCAATCAAATACAAATATACATTGGCAAAGACCTGGATATCAGTCTAACTATTGCAGTCCTCTATTTTCCTACATTTTTTGACAAACTATTTTAATTAAAGCACAGCATGTGTAAAAGTTGAATAATCATACACTTTTAGAGCTCAATAATTTTTTACAAATAAAGACACTATGTAACAACCACACAGACTGAGAAATAGAAGATAATAGTGCTCAAGTACTGGTACCCTCTCCTAGACATTTTTATCTCCAAGATGACTAGTTTTTATTATAGCACATTAATTTTTACCTGTTTTTATACATTATATACAGACAAGCATTTACTCTTCTGTGTCTGTCGTTTTTGCTCAACATTACATCTGTGAGATTCATCCACTCTGGAATATAACATAATCTGTATTTATGTTCAGGACTGAATAATATTGTATGAATACATCAGAATCCATTAACTCTTTCTATGGTTAACATTTGGGTTGGACTACAGTGGATTACAGTCTGAACTTGGAGAAGATGTTGGAAGCATAAAAGTCCATCATATTGACTCCTGATTTTAAACATATATTAGGGTATACCAAAAATACACCGAATGAGTATGAGGTAATGAAAAAACTGAGGAAAATATTTGTGGCACGGAGTCCAAGATGCTAGTATTGTTAATAGATGATTATATTGTGTCCAATGTAAATGCAAGCATTCCACTCCATGACTGAAAATAGTGGAGAGTTCTGCTGAGTTTCTTGTAAAAGTAAAGTGGCTCAAGAAGAATATGCAGGTGAGACCAAAATGGAAGTAATTCCTACCAATTCCTCTCATATGCTCAGACAGTAAATGAACCAGCATCTTCCCTTCCTTATCCTATCCAGGTTTGCTAATATCTCCAGTTCCTGGAGGCAAATACTAGCAACACTTGATGGCAGGAAAAAGAAAAAATTCTTCTCAAACCTCCAATCTGGTTGGGAACCATATGGGTGAGGGAAAACATCTTAGTGAAATAAAACCGGAAACCAGCTTAACAAGTTTCCTACTCCTCTAGGGGGTTATTTGAAGATTTTGTGACAATTGGCCTTACTATGCAAGAGCAGAGAGGAAAATGAGATAGAATTAAAAGTACTGAATATTGGTCTGCTCAATATATGCCTGGACCCAATTCAACAAATCCAATATTCACCTAGAAATATTATCTGGTAGAGAAAAACTGTGGAACATTAAAAATGTAGCAAATTAAAGTGGAAGGATTATCTTGAATATTATTAGTGAGTAGGCCTTTAAGAAAGAGTAGAAGTAGACTCTCTCTTTTTGTAAATACATTGGTGTCATGCCTTGGGTTTTATTCTGAAACACTTTTGTAAAAATATACAAAGATAAAAAATATATATACAAAGATACCTGAATTCTATCCTCACTGAGTTCATTAGATGAAGCATTTTACTAGGCAATGGGAGAATATGCCTAAAAAGAAATTTTCTGAGGATCTAATTTAAAACCTGGTGATTATGTCATTGAGTTTTGCTAAATGAGTAGATTGAAATGTTCTCATAAAAAAAGATAAAAAAATAATTTAAAAAAAGATAAATATGTGAGGTGATGGATATGTTAATTAGTTAGATGGTGGGAATCTTTCCACAATGTGTACATATGCTAAATGACCATGATGTATATTTAAAATATCTTGCCATTTATTTGTCAAGTATACATCAGTAAGGCTGAGAAAAAGAGAGAAATTTTCTTCAGAGAAGAGGGGGGTTTAAGCAATGCTATGCAATGCCTTTAAACATTTCTGATTAATACCTCCTTAAAATGCCAAGGAAAGCAATTCTGTAGGGAAAAGTAAGTGCAATAATTATGCATTCAATGTGGTGTTTCAACTAATAAATCCTGAAATTTCCTAGAGGGACATTATGAAATCCTAGATCTTTGCATTAGGGTACATAGCTTGTTGTTTAACATACAGTTAGCTAATAATAATGATAAGCACCCACACAGAATATACTCACACAAATATATACCTATATAAAAAGAGAAGTAGTAATACATTATCCCTAAGCTAATAAGTTATTGACTGTTCAGAGTTAAGGGACAGGTTGATATGAGAAACAGAGTGGAATTCTTTTGGTTCTTTCCACAAATAAATCATGGTGTGAGGAAAGACACCCTGTAAAACACATATTAAGAAAAAAAATCATTTATCAGACAACTTGACCATAAATCTACTTGCCATTTTAATGGAACTAAATAGCCTGCAAACTAACTCAAAGAAGGTGAATAAAATTAAAGAGAGTCTTCTCTTTGGGATAAAAAAAATACATAATGTATTTTTATTATCTAGGATGATAATGTAGATGAAAGATAGCTGCATATCAAAACTATATGTTCTAATGTTCCCAGCATAGTCAGTAATGATGTATCATTTTTCTCCAGTATCATCCCCAGAATAGTTTGCTTTCCTGGCTTCCTCTTTGACTGAATTGATTATTTGATCTACATGGTACTACCCTTAGAGGTTGCTATCCAGAATCCAGAATTGTGTTTAAATAACCAGGGCAAGTTGTAATCATGAAACTAAGAAATGTTCCTGTAATTCAATGTTACCTTTTATTAAGGTAATCCAAGGCTCCTAGTCTCCTCTTGGTCATGACAGTGTCTCTGACTTTCCTTGTTAAATACAATCTCTTTTGTCAGTCACCTTCAGTTCTAGATGTGAAAGCTAGGTTTAGAGAAAGCAGCTTCTACAAATCTTCACAATCTAAATTAAGCAGTTCTCCCGTACTTTTTGTCAGTCAAATCTTTTTCATCCCGTTTACCTTTCAACCTAAAGATGGAAATTGCTACACTGATCTTTAAAATTAGTCATCTTATTCGAGAACACAATGACCAGAATAACTTCCAAAGTATCAAGTGACAATGATAATGACTATTACCAATAGGAACTGTGATGAATATGACTGTCATTTATTGGGCAACTTCAAATGTCCAGAGTGTTGTAGGTTCTTTTTTCTTCTTCTTCTTTTTTGGTACTAGTTGTAGTTCTCTCAATAACTGTCATTAAAGATATGCTAGGTTGAAAAAAAAATGATATACTAGGTTGTAATGCAATAAAAGTACCAAAATATGGGAGGCTTAAGAAAAAAATTAGCTTATTTTTTGCTTGTTCTATATGTTCACCAAGGATTGCTTGGATTGCTCTTTGTGTTGTCTGGGACAAAGATCTTTCTGGAATAGCTACTATGTGCAACATTGCTTATCATTATTACAGAGAGAAAGACAATTTCTGCTGATGTTTCCAACAATTAAATTCCATAATCCAAGGGGAGATACAGTACTTCATTTATAACTTTTTGGCCAGTAATAGTTGCTTGATCCCACTCAACCAGCCATATGAGGAAGTAAGATCATAGGAGAAAATAGATATTCAGAAGAATTTTGTTCAAGATCATACATATAATAAATGCCAGAATCAAAAGTAAACTCTGATCTTTCTCACTCCAGATTAGGTTTCTTCATATTAAACCAGGTACTTTACACAGTTCTAGTAAAACTGGGTGACAGAATATAATTCACATTTGCCTAAGAAATAAAATAATCCGCTCATCAATTAACATTTTAAACCTGATACTTGGACAAATAATTCTTCAAAACTGTGTTCACTTTATTTTGAGTTGGTAATAGTTTATAAATAAGCATAAATATTTAATGGTTACAAGCCACCCACTTAGGATTCATGAACATGGAACTCCTTGATTTTATCATCCCATTTAACTTATCTAAAGGAAAAAGCAAGTATCAGTAGAATTTTTTTAATCAGATATATGTGTGTTGCTTTCATTAGTTCTTAGACCTATTCTAACTTTCTATAAATATCATGAAATGCCAGATGATTATAATATTACTTTAAATATACATTAGAATCTGGTATAATTAGTTACACATGGAAATATGATAAAGACAGATGATGGCTGATGATAGATAACATTTTCTTTGAATAACTCATTTTAAAATGGGTAGATTGTGGGTATTTTCAGAACTCTAGCTCAAGTTATAGCCCCAGTTTCTGCATTTAGCCTAGACAAAGAACTTGAAGAATTAGATCTCTGAAAGTAAATGAGCCAGAAATATCCATTCTAACAAACACTACCATTATATTCCTTTAGGCCCAAACACATTATATACTTAGAACAAGTTATTCAGATAGACTAATGGATGGTACATCTAAAATGCTGAACTTAGTCCTCAGATGAATATTGATACTATTATTTTGATGATTTTTCAGAGTAGACCCAAGATCCTAATAAGTCAATACTAACTATGCATGTATCTTTCTCAGGAATAACAAATCAGCAATACTTGGGGCAAGTTACAGAATCTTACTTCCAACTACAAAAAAAAAAAAAAATCAGGCTTGATTTTCTCAAATGATGAGAAGTTTGGAAAAGAGCTGTTACTGGATTTGGCAAGGCTTCTCTATAAAAGCTGCCATGGTCTTGTCTTGATGCTTAAAACATGGCTGCCAAGGCTCCAATCACCCACCTAAGAAAATTTTTTTAAAGACTTTATTTATTTATTTGAGAGAGAGAGAGAGAGAGAGCAGGAGAGAATACAAGAGGTGGGGGCAGAGATCAGAGGGAGAGGGAGAAGCAGACTCCCCATAGAGCAGAGAGCCTAATGCAAGGGCCTGCATCCCAGGACCCAGGGATCATGACCTGAGCACAAGGCAGACACTTAACTGACTGAGCCACCCAGGTACCCCAATCATCCACTTTTAATATCAAGGAGCATGAGGTAAGGACATGATCAATTATTTCTGTCTCTTTTGAACTTTTTTTCAAGAAACAAAGCCTTCTCAAAACCACCCCCAATTTCCCTTAGTTTATACACCTATGGAAAAAAAGGGTTGCATGACTCATTCAAGTGAGACTGATTAAATGAGCCAAGAATGGTAAAGAATATCCTAGACCGATAATAAACTTTAACTGGGTCTAGACACAAATATTCTCTTAGCCTGCAAAATGGAGATGTGGATTTCACAGACAACTATTAGACACAACTTGAATGGCAATTGTCATGTCACAGATTTATGGAGAGAATACCAATGTATTTATTTTCAAAGCAAAATAAACCTAAAGTGAAAAGTGACACATCATTTCTGTCATATTCTATTTATTAGACTTACTAAATGCAACCTACAGTCAAGGAGAGGAAATTCCATAAAGACAAGAATACTTGGAGGCAGGGATTATTTTGGGGCATTTTATAGGTTGTGTACAATCAGCAAATAAACATCTTCTTCTTGAAAATAGCATGTAACTGAATCCAAACAATATACTAAAATTTGGGGGCACCTGAGTGGCTCAGTCATTAAGTGTCTTCTTTCGGCTCAGGTCATCATCCCAGCATCCTGGGATTGAGCCCTGCATCGGCCTCCCTGCTCAGTGGGAAGCCTGCTTCTTCCTCTCCCACTCCCCCTGCTTATGTTCCCTCTCTTGCTGTGTCTCTCTCTATCAAATAAATAAAATATTTAAAAAATATATACTAAAACATGTCACCTTTTAATAGGGTCATTAACCCCCTTCAAAGATGTAGTGATTACTTTGTGGTGCTGTATTTCTTCTCATTTCAGGAAATTCTTTTTTTTTTTTTAAGATTTTATTTATTTATTTGTCAGAGACAGAGACAGTAAAAGGGAATACAAGCAGGCGGAGTGGGAGAGGGAGAAGCAGGCTTCCCGCCAGTCAGGAACCCCAATGCAGGGCTTAATCCCAGGACCCTGGGATCATGACCTGAGCTGAATGCAGATGCTTAATGACTGAACCACCCAGGCACCCCTCATGAAATTCTTATGTATTGAGTCTGTTTATTGAGTTTTCTTTAGCTTTTGATAGATGCATTGTTTTCTTTCTTGTATTTTTGAAATAGTCTATATTCTATTTTATCATATTAGTAATTACAAATTTTCCCCAAACCGAGTTTTATTATAATTATTAAATATGATACAGTATTCATATCACAGCCTCAGACAAAATATACCCTTCCTTTTCCATCTTCCAATTCTATTGCCACATTCTCAAATCAGAATTTGGTTCAAATCATATAATAACTTTGTGCCTAATTATCATTTTATTACTGAGCTTTAGCATCATCTTCTCTTTAGAAATTATTTCCTTGCAAATCCACTTGACCTTTGAACAATACTGGTTTGAACTATACAGATCCACTTATACACAGATTTTTTTCAATAAATACAGTACAGGGTTGGAAATATATTTTCTCTTCCTTGTGATTTTCTTAACAGTTACAATGCTCTAGTTTATTTTATGTAAGAATACAGTATAAAATACATATAACATACAAAATATGTGTTATCAACTATTTATGTTAATGGTAAGGTTTATGGACAAAAATAGGTTATTCGTAGTTAAGTTTCTGGAGTGTTAGATATGTGGATTTTCAATTGTATAGCATGCAATGTCCCCAACCCCTGTGTTGTTCAAGAGTCAACTGTAGAGTGAACTTCATAACCACATTTTCAACAATTATTATTTAATCTAAGATAAATCTAATACTCACATGGACTTCACCAAATTTCCTTCTCACCCACAAAATCTCAAATATAAATTTCTCAGAGAAACTCTTCATCCCACCAAGTGAAGTTAGTTTAGTCTACTAGAAATGTTCATAGCACTGTACACTTCCCCTCAGAATTGATACCATTTATATATTTATTGATGTGTTTTTAAAAATTGTTATTTGAATTCAATTTGGTTAACATATACTGTATTATTAGTTCCAGAGGTGGAAGTTAGTGATTCATAAGTTGCATATAACACCCAGTTCTCATTACATGAAGTGCCTTCCTTAATGACTACCACACAGTTATCCTATCTCCCCCACCCACCGCCCCTCCAGCAACCCTCAGTTCATTTCCAATAGTTAAGAATTTCTTATGGTTTGTCTTCCTCTGTTTTCATCTTTTTTTTTTTTTTAAGATTCTATTTACTTATTCAAGAGAGAGAGAGAAAGAGAGATAGACAATACATAAACAGCAGGGAGAGGGAGAAGCAGTCTCCCACTGACCATGGGATCATGACCTGATCTTCATGAAGGCAGATGTTAACCAACTGAGCCACCCAGGTGTCCTTCTGTTTTTATCTTATTTTATATCTCCTTCCCTTCTCCTATGCTCATCTGTTTTGTTTCTTATTTTCCACAAATGAGTGAAATCATATGCCATTTGTCTTTCTCTGCCTGACATTTCGCTTAACATAATAACCTCTAGTATTGATGTATTTTATAAAAATCTGATTAATTTTTGTTATTCCCACTATACTGTAGACCTCAAAAGGTAAAAATTGTGCCTTTTTTACTGTTGTTTTTCACAGTTATATCCTTCATACAGTAGTACAAAGTTGATAAGAAACATTTTTAATTTAAAAAACACATAGTGGGGGTGCCTGGGTGGCTCAGTGGGTTAAAGCCTCTGCCTTTGGCTCAGGTCATGATCCCAGAGTCCTGGGATTGAGCCCCACATGGGGCTCTCTGCTCAGCAGGGAGCCTGCTTCCTCCTCTCTCTCTGCCTGCCTATCTGCCTACTTGTGATCTCCGTCTCTGTCAAATAGATAAATAAATAAATAAAATCTTCAAAAAAGAAAAGAAAGAAAAAAAAAGAAAAAATCTTTAAAAAATAAAAAACATAAATTTTGATTATAAAGAAAATCTAATCCACTTCACAGTCACACTTGGAAAAGACATTTCAGGAAATGTGAAAAATTCTACAATTAGATGCCTGAAAAACACACTGCCTCTTTGTAATATGACAGAGTTCACTTTCTTTAGAGTGGAAATGGATCATAATGTGGTCTGAAAGTGGCTATCACTATGCTATTTTATACAAAACTAACAAATATATGGATTTTTTAGGCCATTTAATTACCATTAAAGTACAATATTTTTTTCTGTTCTTTCTTTCTTTTTATGTCTAATGTAAGAGCATTCCTGGGGTCCATTTTTTTAATTTTTTCTTATTCTCTTTTTTCAAAGGAGAAAAATTAGTCTTTATTACAAATCCTGTACATATATACAATATTATAGTCATTTTACAAAGAATCTAACCTTAATATAAATTGTTAGCTCTCTTCTTTGTAAGACTTTTGTTTACACTCAAAAATTGTTTTCATCTCCTTCATGCATAGCATATGCAAATTCCTCAAATATGAAGCCTAAAGCAACGTTAAGAACTCAATTTTTTTTAAAGATTTATTTATTTATTTGGCAGAGAAAGAGAGACACAGAGAGAACACAAGCAGGCTTGTGAGAAGAAGGAGAAGCAGGCTCCCTGCTCAGCAGGGAGCCCGATGTGGGGCTTGATCCCAGGACCCTGGGATCATGATCTGAGCCAAAGGCAGAGGCTTAACCCACTGAGCCACCCAGGCACCCAAGAACTCAATTTTTTTAATGTGACTTTATAGTCTTTGTATACTTGGTGGGACTTTATTCAGCTGCAATGTTATTTCAATACTGTATTAAGAAAGATTATTCTGGGGAAGCTAGGTGGCTCAGTCAGTTAAACATCTGCCTTTGGCTCATGGTCCCAGGGTCACCTGTGTCAGGCTCCCTGCTCAGAGGGGAGTCAGCTTCTCTCTCTCCCCCTGACCCCCCCACTTGCGCTCATCTCATGTTCTCTCTCTCAATAAATAATAAAATGTTTTAAAAATTGATTATTCCTTCATTCACTCAGTCACTTACTCATTTATGCATTCATTCATAAATTTGTAAAAATTATAGACTCAGCTAAAACTGAATCCATGTTACGTGTCAAATGTTACACTGATCATTAAAGGTGAAGAAATAATGAGGGCATAGATTCTCAGTTCTGTAGGAAAGCTATATATGCAAACTCTAGTCATATATGCGAACTCTATATATGCAAACACTAGTCAGCAAACTGCATAGTTGAGGTATGATTATCACAGTGCTTACATGAGAAGAGTAGGTCTTCTTCCTTTTAGAGTGGAAAGAGAGTACACAGGGTAAGTGAAATCTGAGCTAAAGTCTAGAAGGAAAGCTTATTTTATTGTAGTTAAAAAACATAACATGATACCTAGTCTTTTAACAAATTTTTAAGTGTAGAGTTCAGTATTAAATATAAACACAGTGTTACACAGGCAATCTCTAGAACTTTTCCATTTGCATGAGTGAAAATATGTACTAACTGAACAACAATTTTCCCATCCACTCAGACACTGGCAACCACTATTTTACTTTCTGTTTCTATGAGTTTGACTAACTTTGGATACAGCATGTAAGTGGAATCATGTACTGCTTGTCTTTCTATAACTGGCTTGTTTTACTTAGTATCAAGTCTCAAGGTTAAACCATATTGTAGCGTATGACAGACTTTCCTTCTTTTTTTGTGTTCCAAATAATATTCCATCATATGCATCATAGTGCCATTATCTAGTCATCTGTTGACAGACACTAAGGTTGTGTTCATGTCTTAGCTGCTATGAGTAATGCTGCATCACACATTGGAGTGCACTTATTTCTTGGAGATCCTAACCCAATTCCTTTGGATAAATGTCACAAAGTGAAATTGCTGTACCATAAGCCAATAGCGTGATTGGACCACCTTTTGCTAGTGTCTAGGAGGGAACAAAAGGGCACAATACTCAGTCACATAGAGAAAATTAGGCATTTGTCACATGCATCCCCTCTACTATCTCAGCAGAAGACAAAAATAGAGATGAGGCAGTCTGGGAAAAATCCACTGAGAAACCCCTTATATAATGGAGTAAATCCCTGGACATAAATGGGGACCCCACAATGAGGATATTAGGTCAGCACAATATTAGCAGATTTGTTTGAATGAGACAAATAGAGGACAAAATGAAAAAAAAAATTGTTGGATTACTAAATTTTATAGCAGTTGAGAAAACTGCCAACCAAGAATACTCTATTCAACAAAGTTATCCTTCAGAAATGAAAAAGAAATAAAGATTTTCCCAGACAAAACAAAGGTGTAGGGAGTTCATCATCTCTAGACTTGATTTAAAACTGAAAGGAGATCTTCAAGCTAAAGTGAAAGGGTACTGATTGGTAACATGAAAATGTATGAAAATATACAACACATTAAATATAAACACATTAAAGGTAAGAATATAGCCAGTCCAAACTTTTCTAAAACTGCATTATGGTAACGTGTGAACCACTTACTTCTAATAATAAACACTAAAGGGTAGGAGTATTAAAAATAACTATAGCTATAATAATTTGGTAATGAACACACAATATATAAAGATATAAATTGTGACATCAAAAACATAAAAATGGAGGTAAAAATAAAAGGTAGAGTTTTTGTATTCAGTCAAAGTTAAATTGTAATACAGGAGCTTAAAAAACACTTACCATTAAGACAAACTTGTTTATGTGATAATAGATATGGGCTATTCAAACAGGATGTGAACAAGGTTTACTATTTTAGACATGGTCTTAGGAATAAGGTTGATCCAGGGGAAGTTAAGTTTTCTCCTAGATTCTTTTTTTGCCTGAATTATGTCGCTAAATTATTTTAATGTTTTGTAAGTGATGCTTTGTTTAACCATTATGCATATCCTTGTTAATCTCATGTATGCATAACTATATGTGTGCCTTTGCATATTATTACATTCTGTTAGCTTTTTAATCCTTCATCTTCCACAAATTGCCATGCAGGTTTTATTTACTGTCCTGCTTGCTTAATCCTGATGCATTATTGATGTTGGACCTCATGGAAAATAGAGACAGTAGTATCCTGGCTGCAGCATGCAGGATTTCATATCTTGAAGGGTTTAAAAATGCTGATTTCCACTGACATATCCCATAGATTCTGGGAATCAGCATTGTTTTATATCCAAAGGTAATTAAGACAATGATCAAACTGCTTTTGAAGTTCCCAAAGCATGAGCCCACTTCTTGAGCCACTCACAGCAACCTTCCATCCTGTCTGCTAGTTAAGGTTAGTACTGTATCTCAGATGTTACTACTACCTTGATCTCAGTTTTATAACTGCTTAATGTGAAATGTGGTGGCTAAATGTGATGTTAGTTGGCTGCATGGTAGGGAATTGTGGGAAATCTTACATCTTTGAGAGGGATGGGACCTCATTATTTTTCCATCAACATACTTACATATTTAATTCTTTTTGTCACATTGTCTATTTCTTACTTTTTTTTCCTGTCATATTATCGTGGTTAGCACAGGCTATATAATTGGGAAAATATCTTAAAATTATGCATATGAAGCTAGTTATCTGATTAAACAAGTTCTGAAATTCTTAAGATACAATCATAGATTTTCTAAACAACAGAAAAACTTTGAGTTAAAGCATACATGTAACATTTGTTTCCATGGTAGGTTCATATTGTTGCTGAAAACTAAAAGATCATAGAACTTGATAGGTATCTTAATTCCCCTCTAGTTTTAGAAAAAATCTGTCAAATAAAGTATTCTTGAATCTGGGTCCCTATAACAAATGTTCATTTATTTGGGTGTTGCAATAAAAAAGTAGGCAACATAGATCTGGCTGGATGCTCAAAATGATCAAGAAAACTCTCTGTAGTGTGGCATGTTCAAGGGATTCTTTTAATGTTTCTTGCTATTAGAGATGAAATGAGAGTTTATAACTATTTAGTTCCTTGTATAGATTGAGCGTATGGATAGTCACATTCAGCTATAGTCCATCTCTTCTATCACTTGTGGTTAGAATCTTTCTTATTTCTATCTTTGGAAAGTATTTATTCCCATGGTACTCCAAAAAAGCCTGTAAGTTTACCAAACATAAACTTGTTGTTCCTTTGTTGTCATTCCTTCAGACTAAGCTTATAGGGGATACCAAAACCTTCATCATCTGTCATCACAGGATCGTGGAAGCACCGTGTATTCCTTTAACTACATTTATATGACATGAATAATCATTTTGCAAACACATTTAAAATTAAAAGGTCTATTAACATTCCAATGAGTGGCACAGACAAATACAGGACATACATAACTCAAGAAGTTAAGGCTTATATGGAAAGCAACAACTGTGGTTAGTACAAAGCTATTTGAAACCTAGCTGAAAATCAATACTAATAATACATTGTGATTCAGTTGTCCATTTGTTGAGGCACAAAATAGTTATTGGGTTCTTATAATGAAAGAGAAGCTTTCTCTCCTTAGGTTGTAAATGAGTTTTTATATCCATATTATTTTTTAAAGAAACATTGTAACTCTTAGAAAAACTGCTATTTTAATGAACTGTGTGAATCCAGCTTCCAAAAATGCAAGAGAAAGGCGGACTAAAGCCAAGAGCTATAATTAAGTGCATGCTTATTTGCTAAAATAAATGTGCAATTCTCACTTCTTTCCCTGAATGGAGTCACTGGGACTACTATCATTAGACTGCCATTATGGTCCTATCATTATAGAAATAATAAGAAACAAGCTCTGGAATCTGCTTTTCTCTTCAATTTAGGGGTAATTTGGTGGTAGAAGCAGAAGCAGATGTTATTTTTAGATGTACTCCATAACTCTAACATAGTGATACCTACATATATTTGTAAATAAACATGATATCTGGTCATTCTGAATAGTGGCTTAAGGTAAAAATAATAATGTACATGTGATTAATATGCTTTATCAGAGCATATAACTTAACTTTGATTGCAAATTCAATTATGACACAGTAGAAACGAGTGCACTATTTCTGTTTTTATAATTATCTCACTTTTCTGTAATTCTGAATACTGATTATTTCAAGCATTTCTTACAAACTAATGATTTTTCTATAGTTCACCCCTTCTGCATCCTGCTATTTCTGAGGCCTCTCTCTTTTGTCTTTCTTGCTTCTGATTCTACAGGCTTTGTTTTGCATCCTATGTAAATACTCCTAAGTGCTATATCATGCAAAAGTCCCATTTACTAGCCCAGGCTTTTCTGCTATATGCCTGTTCTTGGGTGACCCAGAGACCCAGCAAAATGTGCAAATCTTTATCCTATGTTCCCCACTTAACTGAGTTCCCCAGTGGCTCCCGGGTCTTCAGTAGATAAAGATAAGAGTGTGTTGGGTCCATAATCAAAGGAACAAGACTGATACAAAGCAAAGGTCAAGCAAAGCTTTATTTCGTGCCAAGCATCAAGAATCAAACTGACTGGCCAGGGCCGTCTCTTACAAAGAGGCGACCCCTCTCTGCCTTACAGACTGGCTTTTATGGGCAAAGGCCATGTGGTTGGGCCTGGCCACACACAGGTGGCCAATGACAGACACAGAGAAAACTGCACAGTCAGGCTAGGTCGCACATAAGTGACCAATTGAGTTACAATTTACCCCATAATAGGCATTTGAACTAGCCTATCACCTTGGTCAGAATTGGCACCCAAAGGGTGGGGTCCACACACCTTGGTAGCTAGGGAGACAGTATGTGCGCCCCACTGATTGGATACCTCCACCAGGCCTGACCCGCCCTTGTAATTGGGCTTTGTTACCTGGGACTGGTTTCTGGGACTTGTTTTTAAGTAAGTCCCCTGCGGGGAGCTGCGGCACCTTGCGGAAGGAGGGCAGGGACAGTTTAAGTTTTACTGCCTAAACACCACAATGGCTATTCAACTGAAATGGAGTCATTTTGGCTAAATAGGCCCTTACAGAGTGGATCATACTGAAATACTTAAACATGCACGATTTTAAACTAAACCCAAAATATTCTAAAATAAATTAACATTATTCTGGCTCACTTGCTCTTCATTTATCCCTAATTGTTTCACATTTTCAAAAAAAAAAATGACAACCTTTTTCTAATGTTGCTCACTAAAGATTGGATTGGCAGCCAGGGAGTTTACTGGTGATCTTGAAAAGAGGATCCCTAAACATAGTGGGGTCAAAGATAGAGTGCTGAAACTTTAAGATAGAGTGAAGAGGTCAGAAAGTGGGGACAACAAAAACACTAGACAATTAGAGTAATTTTATTATAAAAAAGGACATAAGAAGCCAACTGATAAGGAATCCAGGTTAGAAAGAGATTTTTTTCTTTAAGATTGTAAATATTACAGCTATTATTGAGCTGATTGTATTGAAATTGTATTGAATTGCATTGAAATGAGAAAGCAGAAAGGTTAAAAAAAAGATTATATCAAAGAGAGGTGTGTTAATTGTAGACAGAATGCAATTTAGTGAATATATGGAGGGATTAGACTTAGGATTCAGAATATGTCATTATAAGAGGAGGGAAGGCTGTGGATATGAGTTTAGAAAAAAATATTTTAGAAGATGTTATGGAGGAAGAGGAAGACAAGGAGGTAAGTGAGGAACTACACACAGGCAACAGACTGTGATAGATGGATTAGAAGCTGCCATGGGAATGGCATATTAAGGTAGTAGAGTTACTAAAGGAAGGTACAAGGTAGTGATCAAGAAGCAGATAATGAGATTTTCAAGGTGATCTCACTTTAGATATGCTTAGGTCAAGGGACTGTGTGGCTAAGGGGAGGGGAGATCATTAAAAGATTGGTAACTCAGGAAAATTAGAGGTGAGGCTGGTAAGGGAGTTTGCCAAAAGGATGGTTAAAAAAAAAAAAAAGAAAGGAGAGAAAGATTGATTTTAGTACTGATAATCACCAATCTATAAAAGAGAATGACCTTGCTGATAACCTCAAAGAATTAGATGGATTTTAGGAAGAGGCAGGAAGATGCCATCTAGAACAAGAAGGGCAACTGCCCCAACTTCTGAATTTATATTTGAGGTATAGATTTAAAAAAGTAATTATTTTCTTGAGGCAGTCACAAAACAAAAAGTGTAGCTATAGAAAGCACATTTTCAGAGATGGGACAACAGGTATAGATTGTTCTGATCATGAGTCACAAATCAGTATATATGGGAGATCATAACAAGTTAGAGATGGAGTCAGATGATGAATTATAAAGAGCCATAGGTAAAAACAGTTTGGATAAAAGTAGAAGTCCAGAGGATTTTTCTTCCTGGGGAATTTGAGATGATCAGAAATATACTTTGTGATAGCATTGGTTAGTCCAGAGAATGTCTTAAGGGCCATGATTAATTAATGATAAATATAGTCTCCTTTTTTTTCAGCTTATAGTGATTGTATTGGGGTAGGGATGGAATTTGCTTCCTTTATTTTGCTCACCTCTTCCCCAAATGGAAGGATGGTATCTGACTCCTTCTTAAGTTGAAATGAGGAAAGAGGAAGAGTTAGAAAGTACTATGTTAATTTCATTGGCACTCTGGTAACTTGGCTTCTTCATATTCTATGAGTTAGGATTTTAATAGAATGCTTTCACTGAAGACACAGCTACCTTGTAACAGTTACCATTCTACAATACTGTTGACCTGAATTGATGCACTTTCTTGACTTAGTGGCTCATCTCTACTTTATCAGTACACATCTAGGTTCTTCTCTAGCAAAACCTATTTGTAGGGATGCCTGGGTGGCTCAGTTGGCTGAAGCTGCCTTCGGCTCAGGTCATGATCCCAGCGTCCTGGGATCGAGTCCCACATTGGGCTCCTTGCTCAGCAGGGAGCCTGCTTCTCCCTCTGCCTACCACTCTGTCTGCCTGTGCTCTCTCTCTCTCTCTCTAATAAATAAATAAAATCTTAAAAAAAAAAAACCTATTTGTACTTCTCTGTAGTCCTTTTTTTTTCACAATCTAAGGTATTTTCATGTTAACCCCCTTTCATTCATGATCCACACACATTTTTGCTTCATAATTTATATGAGCACAACTTAATCTTAATGTAACAGCCACTTGTTCCTCTACCTCATTGCCAAAGCAGACAATTTAATTCTCAACCTCTAGATTTCCCAGATAGGAATAACATGTCAGCTTACCAACTCTTCCCATTTTAGGTAAAATCCTTTGAACATTACTGAATTCCCCACTTGAAGTACACTCCCTGGGCTTAAGGTGGGAGACTGGAGCTCCATCCCATATTAACATACTTTCTTCATGGGGACAGTGACATTTGTAGTACCATAGCAACTTTCTACAAAGAAATTCCCTCCACACATACTTCTCTTCCAACAACCTGAACCTTTTATATACTCAGTACTAGTGGACTGCTAGTGGATTCTAGGATCCTAAAGCACATTTTTAAAAATCAACTATCCCATTTCATCATGCTTGCATCTTAAGAGAGAGATTATTTTATAAAGAATACTTATATTACTTAAAATAGGATTTTGATAATCATTCTGGTACAAAGGCAAAATAGCACTGTGAAATGGCATATGGGAAGAAAAGAGATTTTTCATACTCTCAAGTCCTAGAATAAGGAGCCATGGCCCACCACTCAGGAAGCAACATGTGAGGAGCTCCAAAGGACTGGGCTTAACCAAGCAGATGGGTAGCTGAGAGAGTGAGGACTCATGAGGGAAGAGTGGAGTACTTAAGCAAAAGGCCTGATGGGATTTCACTGATGTGGTTGAATGTCATTAAGCAGGAAGGGGAATTTGTGGCAGGGTCCAGCTTTATCACACTGGTATACCCGGTTGCCTAAGCAAGGTGCTCAAAGCCTATTTGTGGGGATGCTGAAGCATTAGAAAACTATAAAGTTAAAAAAATTTACAATACAGAGGTACAAATTTCTACAGAAATTCACAGCATGATGAACTGATTCAGCTTCAAATCCACAATCAAAATTCCTAAATCTGCCAAACTAGTGAGCTCCCTGGTCAACTTACTCTCTTACTCTTCATGGAGGTCATTATATTTTCTCAAATCTGTCTTCTACTCTATTTACCTTTTATCCTCATCTCATTTTTTTTAAGATTTTTTTTTTTATTTATTTGTTAGAGAGAGAGCGAGCACAGGCAGACAGAGAGGCAGGCAGAGGCAGAGGGAGAAGCAGGCTCCCTGCCGAGCAAGGATCCCGATGTGCGACTCGATCCCAGGACACTGGGATCATGACCTGAGCCGAAGGCAGCCGCTTAACCAACTGAGCCACCCAGGCGTCCCTATCCTCATCTCATTTTAAAGTAAAAGAACCATCCTCATTCTAAGAATAATCATTGCAGATAGGAGGGGCCAAGATGGTGGAGGATAAGCAGACTGAAATGACATCAGATCCCAGGATTTCAGCTAGATAGTTATCAAACCATTCCGAGCACCTACAAACTCAATAGGAGATAGAAGAGAAGAAGAGCAGGAGTACTAGGAACAGCAAATTGACCACTTTCTGAAAGGTAGGACATGAGGAGAAGTGAATCTGAAACAATGGGACGATAGACCGCAGAGGGAGGGGCCGACTCCCAGCAAGCAGTGGTTGATCACAAAATTGGAACTTTTAGAAGTCTACCCCACTGAGGGACATTGCTCCAGGGGCTAAGCAGAGGTGGAACCTTCACAGGGACAGTGTGGTCTCAGGTCCTGTGGGGTCACAGAAATATCTGGGGTGTCTGAGTATGGCAGAGCTCCCAGGTATCAGAGCAGGGAAGCTGCCTACAGAGATGGAGCCGAGGAGTGAGCTTTCAGATCAGGGTTACCTTAAACCATGATCCAAGGCACAGTTGGACCACTGTTCTTCAAATAGGCACCCTACAAGTGGAAAATCTGGAGAGATCCCCTCCTTCCTCCTCTAGGAGAAATAGCGCAGGAAAGCAAGGCAGGAATCTATGGGTTTGGAGACTCCAAACAGGGCTGTGTGCCAGAGATAGAAATGCTTGGCCACAGGTTGGGTGAGCACAGAGTGCGACCAGACACCAGGGAGACAGGAGTGATTGACTGCTTTTCTCTGAGGGTGCACTGAGGAGTGGGGCCCTGAGCTCTCAGCTCCTCTGGGATGGAGACTGGGAGGCCACCATTTTCATTCCCATCCTCCAAAGCTCTAGGGAAAGTGTTCAGGGAACAAAAGCTCCTGAGAGCAAACTGGAGCAGATTACTTAGCCTGGTGCCTGGCAAGGGTGGTGCAATTCTGCCTCAGACAAAGACATTTGATACTCACTGAACAGGCCACTCCCCCAAAAGATCAGCAAGAACATCTAGCCAAGACCAAGCTCACCAATCAAGAGAACAGCAGAACTCCAGAATTAGGGGAAAGGAACACATATAATTCATGGCTTTTTCCCCATGATCCTTTAGTCTTGCAAAGTTAAATTTTCATAATTTTATTTTTTCTCTTGTTCTAATTTTCTTAACCTTTCCTCTTTCCTCTTTTAACATTTATTAATTAATTTATCCTAACAATACCTTTCTAAAAAAATCTTTTTAAAACTTCATTGTTAGTCATATTTCATCCCTTCATTGTATTTAACCTTAATTTTTGTATACATATAGGTTTTTTTCCTTAAAATTTTATGATACAATTTCTTTTAATAGATCAAAATATACCCTAAATCTAGCACATGGTTTTCTTCTAGTCTCTACCCTGAGTACATTCTCTCCCCCGACCCTTTTTTCCTTTTTCCAACTGACTTATTTATCAATTCCTTCTTTAGAAATCTTTTTGAATTCCCATCTTTACAGTCATATTCCATCCCTTCATTGTGTTTACCCTTATTTTTCTGTGTGTGTATATATATATATACATATATATATATGTATATATATATATGTTTTTCTTGCATTAAAATTTTGGGAGGTACTTTCTTCAAAGAGACCAGATGACACCCCAAATCAAATTGGTGGCTCTGTTCTATTCACCAGTCTAATATATATATATATATATTTAATGTTTATTTCTTTTTTCTCCTTTCTTCATCCCCAAGTTTGGGGTCTCTTCTGTTGTGGTTAGTATTTATTTTTCTGGGGTCATTGCTACCTTTTTAGTATTTTATTCCCTCATTCATATAGTCTTATCTGGATAAAATGAAAAGGCAGAAAAACTCACCAAAGAAAAAAAGAACAAGAGGTAGTACTGATGGCTAGGGACCTAATCAATAAAGACATTGGTAATATGTCAGAACTAGAGTTCAGAATAACAATTATCAAGATGCTAGCTGGGCTCAAAAAAGACATGGAAGATATTAGAGAATCCCTTTCTGGAGAAATAAAATCCCTTTCTGGAGAAATAAAGGAACTAAAACCTAACCAAGTTGAAATTAAAAAAGCTTTTAACGAGGTGCAATAAAAAAATGGAGGCTCTTACTGCTAGGATAAAAAAGGCAAAGAGAGAATTAGTGATAATGAAGACCAAATGATGGAGAATAAAGAAGCTGAGCAAAAGTGAGACATCAAATACTGGACCAGGAGGGGAGAAATGAAGAGATAAGTGATAATATAAGATGAAACAATACTAGAATAATTGGGATTCAAGAGGAAGAAAGAGAGAGGGAGGACAGAAGGAATATTGGAGCAAATTATAGTAGAGAATTTCCCTAATATGGCAAAGGAAACAAGCATCAAAATCCAGGAGGCAAAGAGAACCCCCCTTAAAAATCAATGAAAATAGGTCCACACCCCATCATCAAATAGGAAAACATACAAGTCTTAGTGACAAAGAGAAAATCCTGAAAGCACCTCAGGACAAGTCTATAACATACAATGGTAGAAATATTAGACTGGTAGCAGATTTATCCACAGAGACCTAGCAGGCCTGAAAGTACTCACATGATATATTCAGAGCACTAAATGAGAAAAATATGCAGCCAAAAATACTATATCCACCTAGGCTATCATTGAAAATAGAAAGAGAGATGAAAAGCTTCCAGAACAAACAAAACTAAGAGAATGTAAGCACCAACCAGCCGTACAAGAAATATTGAAAGGGGTCTTCTAAGCAAAGAGAGACTAAAAGTAGTAGATCAGAAAGGAACAGAGACAATATACAGTAACAGTCACCTTAAAGGCAATACAATGGCACTAAATTCATATTCCTCAATAGTTACCCTGAATGTAAATGGGCTAAATGCCCCAATCTAAAGACACAGGGTATCAGAATGGATTAAAAAAAAAAAAAACACAAAACCCATCATTATGCTGTCTACAAGAAACTCATTTTAGACCCAAAGACACCTTCAGATTTAAAGTAGGGGGGTGGAAAACAATTTACCAGGCTAATGGACATCAAAAGAAACCTGGGATGGCAATCCTTATAACAGATAACTTAGATTTTAAGCCAAGAATATAATAAGAGATGAGGAAGGACACTATATCATACTTAAAGGGTCTGTCCAACAAGAAGATCTAACTATTTTAAATATCTATGCCCCTAACATGGGAGCAGCCAAATATATAAACCAATTAATAACAAAATCAAGGAAATACAATGACAATAATAAAATAATAGTAGGGGACATTAATAACCCCCCCTTACTGAAATGGACAGATGATCCAAGCAAAGAACGACAAGGAAATAAAGGCCTTAAATAAAACATTGGATCATATGGACATCACAGATATTTTCAGAACATTGTATCCCAAAGCAACAGAATATACATTCTTCTCTACTGCACATGGAATATTCTTCAGAAGAGATCACATCCTGGGTCACAAATCAGGTCTCAACTGATACCAAAAGATTGGGATCATTCCCTGCATTTTTTCAGACCACAATACTCGGAAGGTAGTACTCAACCACAAGAGAAAAGTTGGAAAGAACTCAAATACATGGAAGCTAAAGAGCATTCTACTAAAGACTGAATGGGTCAACTGGGAAATTAAAGAAGAGTTGAAAAAAATTAATGGAAGCAAATGAAAATGAAAACAAAAGTGTTCAAAATCTTGGGGACACAGCAAAGGCAGTCCTGAGAGGAAAGTATATAACAATACAAGCCTTTCTCTAGAAACAGGAAAGGTCTCAAGTACATAACCTAACCCTATACCTAAAGGAGCTGGAGAATGAACAGCAAAGAAAGCCTAAACCTGAAAGGAGAAGATAAATCATAAAGATCAGAGCAGAAATCAATGAAATAGAAACTAAAAGAACAGTAGAACAAATCAATGAAACTAGGAGCTGGTTCTTTGGAAGAATTAATAAGATTGATAAACCCCTGGCCAGGTTTAACAAGAAGAAAAGAGAAAGGGCCCACATAAATAAAATCATGAATGAAAGAGGAGAGATCACGACCAGCACCAAAGAAATAAAAACAATTATAAGAACATATTATGAGCAACTATACACCAGCAAATTTGACAATCTGGAAGAAATGGATATGCTCCTGGAGACAAATACTACCAAAACTGAACCAGGAAGAAATAGAAAACCTGAACAAAGCCATAACCAATAAGGAGATTGAAGCAATCATCAAAATTCTCCCAACAAACAAGAGCCCAGGACCAGAAGACTTCACAGGGCAATTCTACCAAACACTTAAGAAGTATTAATGCCTATATTTCTGAAACTGTTCCAGAAAATAGCAATGGAAGGAAAACCTCCAAACTCATTTCCTGAGGCCAGCATCACTTTGATCCCAAAACCAGACAAAGACTCCACCAAAAAGGAGAATTACAGATGAACATTCTTGATGAACATGGATGAGAAAATTCCCACCAGAATGTGAGCCAATAGGTTCCAACAGTACATTAAAAGGATTATTCACCATGACCAAGTAGGGTTTATTCCTGGGCTGCAAGGTTGGTTCAACATCCACAAAACAATCAATGTGATACAACACGTTAATAAAAGAAAGAACAAGAACCATATGATACTCTCAATAGATTTTGAAAAAGCATTTGACAAAGTACAGCATCCCTTCCTGATCAAAACTCTTCGAAATGTAGGGATAGAAGGCACATACCTCAATATCATCACAGCCATCTATGAAAAACCCACACCAGATATTCTCAATGGGGTAAAACTGAGAGCCTTTCCCCTAAGGCCAGGAACACAGCAGGGATATCCAGTATCACCACTGCTATTCAACAGTCCTAGAAATCCTAGCCTCAGCAATCAGACAACAAAAAAGAAATTAAAGGCATCCGAATTAGCAAAGAAGGGGTCAAACTCTCACTCTTTGCAGATGATATGATAATTTAAAACTCCACTCCAAAACTGTTAGAACTCACACAGGAATTCAGTAAAGTGTCAGGATATAAAATCAATGCACAGAAATCAGTTGCATTTCTATACACCAACAAAAAGATGGAACAAAGAGAAATTAAGGAGTCAACCCCATTTACAATTACACTCAAAACCATAAGATACCTAGGACTAAGCCTAACCAAAGAGGCAAAGAATCTGTACTCAGAAAAGTATAAAATACTCATGAAGGAAATTGAAGACACAAAGAAATAGAAAAACGTTCCATGCTCATGGATTGGGAGAACAAACACTGTGAAAATGTCTATGCTACCTAAAACAATCTACACATTAAACACAATCCCTATCAATATACCATCGATTTTATTCAAAGAAATGGAACAAGCAATCCTAAAATTATATGGAACCAGAAAAGACTCCAAATAGCCAGAGGAATGTTGAAAAAGAAAGCCAAAGTGGGTGGCATCACAATTCCAGGCTTCAAGCTCTATTACAAAGCTGTTATCATCAAGACAGTAGGTAGTGACACAAAAACAGATGCATAGATCAATGGAAGTGAATAGAGAGCCCAGAAATGGACCCTAAACTCTATGGTAAACTCACCTTTGACAAAGCAGAAAAGAATGTCCAATGGAAAATGACAGCCTCTTCAACAAATGGTGTTGGGAAAATTGGACAGCCACATGCAGAAAAATGAAATTGGACCATTTCCTTATACCACACACGAAAATAGACAGAAAATGGATGAAGGACCTCAATGTGAGAAAGGAATCCATCGAAATCCTTGAGAAGAACACAGGGAGCAATCTCTTCAACCTCAGCTGCACCAACTTCTTCCTAGACACATCGCCAAAGGCAAGGGAAGCAAGGGCAAAAATGAGCTATTGGGACTTCATCAAGATCAAACGCTTTTGCACAGCAAAGGAAACAGTCAACAAAACCAAAAGGCAGCTGACAGAATGGGAGAAGATATTCGCAAATGACATATCAGATAAAGGGCTAGTATCCAAAATCTATAAAGAACTTCTCAAATTCAACACCCAAAGAACAAATAATCCAATCAAGAAATGGGCAGAAGACATGAACAGACATTTCTCCAAAGAAGACATCCAAATGGCTAACAGACAAATGAAAAAGTGCTCAACATCACAGGGCATCATGGAAATACAAAGCAAACCACAATGAGATACCAACTCACATCAGTCAGAATGGCTAAAATTAACAAGTCAGGAAATGACAGATGTTGGCGAGGATGGGGAGAAATTGTCACTGCTGGTGGGAATGCAAGCTGGTGAAGCCACTCTGTAAAACAGTATGGAGGTTTCTTCAAAAAGGTGAAAATAGAGCTACCCTACGACCCACTAATCACAGTACTGGGTATTAACCTAAAAGGACAAATGTAGTGATGCAAAGGGGCATGTGCACCCAAATGTTTATAGCAACAATGCCCATAAAAGCCAAACTATGGAAAGAACCTAGATACTTAGATGTCCATCAATAGATGAATGGGTAAGGAAGACATATATATATATATATATATATATATGTGTACACACACACACACATACATACACACACTGGAATACTATGCAGCCATGAAATGAAATGAGATCTTGCCATTTGTAATGATGTGGATGGAACTGGAGGGTATTATATTGAATGAAATAAGTCAGTCAGAGAAAGACAATTGTCATATGCTCTCTCTGATATGAGGAATTTGAGAGGCAGGATGGGGGACTTGGGGACTGCATTGGAAAAAAATGAAACAAGATAGGATTGGGAGGGAGGCAAACCATAAGAGACTCTTAATCTCACAAAACAAAATGAAGGTTGCTGGGGGTGGGAGGAGTAAGGATAGGGTGTCTGGGTTATGGGCATTGGGGAGGGTATGTGCTATGGTGAGTTCTGTGAAATGTATAAGCCTGACAATTCACAGACCTGTATCCCTGGGGCAAATGATATATTATATGTTAACAGAAATAATAAATTTTTAAAAAAGTAATCATTTCACTGTCATTTAAGATATGTACTATATAGAGCAGAAACCTAAAAATATTTATAAGTTTGATTAAATCTGAAGATTGGACACAGCTATATTTTCCCACCCTTAATAAATATTCAGTTTTAATCTCAAATTAATGCTATGCAAATTTCCTAACTCTGTATCTTCCTCCTACATAAAACACAGCACACTGTGTAAATTTGCCATCATTATAAGCAAAATCAAAATTTTCACTTTTAAGTAATTAGGATATTAGAAAAAAAGGGTTGTTATTACTATAATGATGTAGAGATTTCTCTTAGGTAAGAAGCTGACTGTCAAAAAAAAAAAAGGGCAATGATATGATGAAAGAGAATAAAGCAAATAATCAATTAAAAATTAAAATATAACATGGCGCCTGGCTGGCTTAGTCATTGGGCGTCTACCTTCGGCTCAGATCATGATTCCAGGGTCACGGGATAGAATCCCACATCAGGCTCCCTGCTCATTGGGAAGCCTGCTTCTCCCTCTCCCACTCTCTCTGTTTGTGTTACCTCTCTCACTGTCTCTCTCTCTCTCTCTCTCTCTCTCTGTCAAATAAATAAATAAATAAATATAATCTTTTAAAAAATTAAATATAATTTTAAAAAAAGATATGGAATATATGATCTGTTGCTTGTTTTTCTTCTACTTTTCAAGATGGCCAGTCACACTGGTTTGAAAACATATTCTTAGTTAAACAAAGCAACTTTATCCCACTGATTATCTGTATCCAGTTACACATACCTGTTTCTCTTAGCCATGGTATATAAAAACCTTATCAACATCACAACTTAATTTTATTATGTTCACTCATATCTTTCTCTACTATGACTCCTGGTCCATCAGTTTGTTGTATAAGATTTTTCTAAAATCAATAATCACCAGGACTTTTCTTTAGGAATGAAATATTACTATAGCAGTTGCTAAAATAACAAACTACTTCTACCATGAGATACACCCCTGTCCAACCTTCTCCCCTTCATCCCATCAGCCTAGCTTTACCTTAGGCAGCCATTTGCCAAACTCTCAATGAACCTGTAACTAAAAGATTGTTTGTCATAAGGAGGTACTTAGGGCCCTGCTTTAGCTTTACAACTAGTATCTGATCAGTCATTGACATGTTATGTAATTGTTAATTGTTTGGAATATATCTTTGCCAATGTCCTTTATTCTATAAATACAAAAATATTTTTCTCAATGCATAAGTTTTTTTTTCTTACAGTAACATAGTTCTCATGGCTCCTTTCTTGAAAATATCTTTTTCCTTGAATATCATGGCTCAGTATATTCCTGATTTTCCACTTCATTTTCTTGGTTCTTCTCTTTTTACCTAGAAGGTTCAACTTCTTGTTTTTTTAAACATTTTACGCAACATTAGGCTTTTTTTCTCTTTTAACTTTCTGGCTTCCTAGGCAATTACATATATGTATATCTGTAGTTCAATGGTCACATATAAATGATAATTCACAAATTTATATCTTCAGCCCAACAATTTCATTAAAGCTTCAGCCCTGTATATTCAATTGCTTTGTTAAAATCTTCATTTGGTTGTCTTAAAAAGAACTCATACCAGCTTGTCCAAGACAGAACTCATGATTTCTTCTCAGAAGTCCATCCTAATTAGTGAATTATCCAACTCATTCAAGAAATGAGTATTGATTTCTTTATTGATATCATCTCCCTTCTCCTATACCTTGAATCTCTCTTCAATCTGTTCACTCTCTTTAATACCTGTCCTTTTACCTCAATTCTAAGAAGCCTATATTTTCTTCCTAGACTACTTTTGTAGTTTTCCAATGGTCTAATTACTCCACTTCCCGCTGTTTTTCACACAACATCAAACTCTAAAATCAGCAAAATTTGACCATGTCAACATTCCAAAGACTCCCCTATTGCTCTTCAATTAAGGGCAGCATCATTATATATCAGCTCTTATATATTTAGCCCTACTCTTTTTACTAGCCCTAAATTACTCCTAAATTTACTAAATTACTCCTTGCTCATCTTCATGGTCATCACTATCAGCATACTTACCTCTTATAACTTCATGTTCCCTTATGCTAAACAGCCATGAGGCATGCTATTCTCATTCCTGGAAATGATCTTTCACGCAATCATTCCAAACTCCATGCAAGTGATTTGCATTCCAAACTCCATGAAAGTGATTTGCATACCTAATTCCCATTTATCATTCAGGCCTCAGCTCAATTATCTGTGAATTCTTAAAGTCCATTACATTAGCTTAATTTCTTAACACCATGTAATTCTCCTACATCACTATTATTAAGTATAATTTTATAATTATTTAGGGTTTTGCATGCATGTGGACAGACATTCAATAGCTAAAAGCACAGTATAAAATAGTAATGAGTACATATACTGTATAATACTAAAAATGGTAAGGGATGGTATCCTATAACTTAACCCATTAATAATTTTGCAAAGAAATACACAAGTATTCAGTCCAAGTTGGATTGGTGAAGGATGTATGTTCCTACAATCTAAGTAACAGTTCAGATAAGATTTTGCCAATGAATAAATTTCAGAACCCAAATTACCAATAAATAAATAAAAAAAGAAGGGAAAGAAGGAAGAAAAGAGGGAGTTTGAGGAATTTTAGGACTCTTGAGATTAAGATATATTGGATAAGCATTCAAATTTGTCTATCTATATATTATAATTTATTATTTTTCTGAAATAATATGAAAAACAAGAGAACTGAAAGATACATTTAAAAATTACTTACAACCCAATTTTGGGGTCAATTCATATGTGCAGTTGATTTGCATTTTTAACTTTAATCCTATAATATTCCTTTGCTATAATATAATCAAGTTAATAAAGTAAAAAATTACATATGATACACAGTCTCTCTCACCATTTATTACATCTCTGAAAGTATTTCTGAAATGGAACATTTTATATTTAATGTTCTTATCATTAGAAGGGCTTAGAGTATTCTAATGGATTTAGATTTAATTTACTTCATCTTATTCTTTTTCCTATCATGAGAAATAATATTTTATACAACTTTGATTCATTCACTAATTTGTTAATACTTTGAACTAAGTGAATTCATAGAAAGTGGTTAAAGAGTTCAATGTGTCTTACTGAGGAATAATCTTTCATAGTACAATAATAAGGTCATAACTGTAGAAGTATAAAATAGTCAAGCACTGTTTTAGTAAAGACATTATTCTACAAGGCATGTTAGTGATGGCAACCTGTGTTAAGATCATGTCAATTTTTCATACATCCATACAGAATTTTTAAGTCAGTCTTATTGCTTACAAATTTATTATGAAACATAATGACTCACAGGAAAAAAAAGATAGTTACAGTCATTATGTGGTAAAGAAATGCTCCTCAACAAATAAGTAATGAAAATAATTAAATTTAATGAAAGGAAAACAACTTTTTTAAAAGGTTTTGAGTTGGGGTGCCTGGGTGGCTCAATGGGTTAAAGCCTCTGCCTTTGGCTCAGGTCATGATCCCAGGGTCCTGGGATCGAGCCCCGCATCGGGCTCTCTGCTCAGCAGGGAGCCTGCTTCTCACTCTCTGCCTGCCTCTCTGCCTATTTATGATCTCTGTCAAATAAATAAATAAAATCTTAAAAAAATAAAAAAATAAAAGGTTTTGAGTTGACTTGAGAAACAGGGATTTTATGATTATTTATCTAGTAGAGTGTATATATATATGTGTATACATATATATATACACATATACATATATACATATATATGGATACATAACTTCTCTATATCCATCTCCTTCATCTCCATATTGGTTCATATAAGACTTTGCCAAGAAATTACTTGGAAAGCCAAAAAAAAAAAAAAATTAAAAAGGGAGAAAAGAAAGAAGGAAATTGACATTATACAAAAAATTGTTATTTAGAGCAAACATCTAGATGGACTAAATATTTGAATTGTGACCCCCCCCATATTCTACTCAAAACCCATACCATTAGCATATAAATATAAGCTTTTATCTGCAAGTACAAGAAATAATAGGAAAAATATTTAATTAATCAATAACTCAAAATTAGAAAATAGCATTAGAAATTTCAAGTCAGGGTGCCTGGGTGGCTCAGTTGGTTAAGCAACTGCCTTCGGCTCAGGTCATGATCCTGGAGTCCTGGGATCAAGTCCCACATCAGGCTCCCAGCTCCATGGGGAGTCTGCTTCTCCCTCTGACCTCCCCTCTCATGCTGTCTCACTCTGTCTCTCTCTCTCAAATAAATAAATAAAAATCTTAAAAAAAAAAAAGAAATTTCAAGTCATTACCAATTGCAGTCAGGAAAAAAGAAAAAAAAATTACAGTAATTAATTTAGGTAAGTCCTTGATAGGACATAGGGATTATAAACAGCAATCAGTTCCATAATTTTGGGTAGGGAAAAAATTTGTGAGCAAAATCCTGTTTAGATTAAAAAAAAATGACCTCTTTAAAGGAATGAGTGACATATTAAGCAGAGTAATCAATGCAATAAAATGACTTAAAGAGAGAATTCTTCCAAAAATAAAAGGAAAGTTTAAAGTAATGAGTGTTATGAAAAAATTCAAGGTAATTGTTATGCTTAACATGAGAACTCTAGAAGGAGAAAACAGCAAATAAAAGTAAATTAATTGAAAAAGTAGTATTAGATACTTTTCTTCTGAGTTCAAAATGGAAGCTCATCAACTACCAAAAAATTAATAAAATGAGAAAAAGGGAAAAAAAAGTCATTCTAAAACTATGTAATTCTCTTAAAAAATGTTTTTAGAATATGGAACATACATTGATCCAAACCACTTTCTGACAAATAGGGAGCTTAAGAAACATATTTAAAGGCATTCAGAAGTCCTGAGAAAGTACCAGAAATAAAAGTAATAACTAATGATTACACTGCCTTACACACAAGAAAATTATATAATAATGATAATAAATCTCTCTTTTATAGAACATTTCTTCACTAAGTACAGACTGTCATTACAAAAATTATTTGTTCTCTTATGATCATTATAGCAGGAGAAAGTCATTACTTCCACCACTACTGCCAATTGAAAAGAAAGGTCAAATGAACTGTTGAAAGATTGGCAGTGGCACTGAAAATAAAAGCAAGAGCTTTTAAAACTAAATTTCAATCACTGTACTTAAAATGAGAAATAAAACTCTGAATAAGGAAAACTTTGTATATTTGTTATGAAGTGATTCATCAAGGAGACAGTGAAGGGTCTAGCCAATAATTTAAGCATACCCAAAGGTATTTTTTTAAACAAAGATCTAAAATAACATAAACTTTTTAAAAAGCTTAAATTTTATAAAATAGTCATAGTGGTATAATCTCAATATTTTTCAGTTGAGTTATATATTTTTTTCATTCTGGATCCATATAAAATAGCTAGCGATCCTAGTACAGACTCAGCCTCATCGTTATTATGGTTAGATCTCTGTGGCAATTCAGGAATCTCCAGAGATTTAGCTCATTTGATCTGCAACAACCATAATCTAACAAAAGTAACAATCTTTATTTTACATGGTAAATGCTGCCTCATTTCTAACTTTTATACTAAGAAAATCTTTCTATTTAATTGCTTGTAATGATGAAAATAATACAAAACTTAAAACACAGTCAAAGAGGGGTCCCTGGGTGGCTCAGTTGGTTAAGCAGCTGACTCTTGATTTCGGCTCAGATCATGATCTCAGGATCCTGGGATGGAGCCCTACTTTGGGCTCTGTGCTCAGCACAGAGTCTGTTTGAGGATCCTCTTTCCCTACCCCCTGATCATTCTTGCTCTCTCTCTCCCTCTCTCTTTCTCTTACTCTCTTTCTCTCCCTAAAATGAATGAGTACATATTAAAATACACACACACACACACACATACACACACACACAAAGAGATAGTTTTCTTTATACGCTCAGATGTGATTATAAATATATAATATGAAATTTTTAAAAAAGATTTTATTCACTTATTTGGGAAAGAGAGAGAGAGAGTAAGCATGAGGTAGAGGGAGGTGGGGTAGAGGGAGAGAGAGAAGCAGACCCCCACTGAGCAGGAAGCCAGATGGGAGGTTGGATCCCAGGACTCAGAGATCATGACCTGAGCCAAGGGCAGATACTTAACCAACTGAGCCACTCAGGGGCCCCCATAATATGTGAATTTCTTAAGCATTATTGATTGCGTTATGGATATTGCATAAGAAGCTACTATGTACATAAGCAGGCATTTACCAAAGGGCAACAATAAAAAACCCTCATAATCTCAAAAATAATTTATCTTACTCTATTCTGTTATTATTTAAGATTGTTTTTAAGTATCAAATTAAAAATTACATGAGTTTTAAAAATTACATGAATTAATATTAATTAATTATTGAAATTTAAAAGATTATCTCTCATAGTGAACTCTTTAAGCAGAGTACGATCCAACTTTTAGGAATTTGGAGAACAGCCAGGAAGACGAAGTGATCAGTCAGATGCTGATTTGTTCAGGGGTGGAGAAATAGGCATAATAAGATGATTAGAAGAATACCATGTTTAAAGACTAATTATAATGTAAAAAAATCTATATCTATATCTATCTATCTATCTATCTATCTATAGACATACATACATATATGGTTCTTACTCTTTTCAAAATGTTAAGTTTAAAAGACGAACCATGAGAGACTATGGACTCCGGGAAACAGAGGGTTTTAGAAGGGAGGCATGTGGGGTGATAGGTGAGCCTGGTGTTGGGTATTAAGGAGGGCATGGATTGCATGGAGCATTGGGCGTTATACACAAACAATGACTCATGGAACACTAAATCAAAAACTAATGATGTACTCTATGGTGAATAACATAACACAATAAAAAAATTAAAAAATAAACTAATCTATAGTGACAGAAAAAAATAAATAAAATAAAAGCTGACAAGCAACTGAATAAGGGAAAGCTATAAACAAGGATATTTCTGGTGGGAAGGAGAAAGATGGAGGAGGGGTAGGAGACTGAGATACCATCAGATCCCAAGAATTCATCTAGATAGTTATCAAACCATTCTGAACACCTAGAAACTCAACAAGAGATAGAAGAGAAGAGCAGCAATTCTAAAAACAGAAAATCAACCACTTTTCAGAAGGTAGGAGGTGTGGAGAAGTGAATCCAAAACGATGGGAAGATAGACCATGGGGGGAGGGGCCGGCTCCTGGCAAGTAAGAGAGCAGTGTAGCACAAAATTGGGAACTTTGGAAGTCTGCTCCACTGAGGGATGTTGCTCCAGAGCCTAAGTGGGGGATGGAGCCCTTGAGGGACAGTGTGGTCTCGGGACCCACGGAGACACAAAAAGACCAGGGGTGTCTGAATGTGGCAGAGCTCACCACAGACCAGGGGTGTCTGAATGTGGCAGAGTATCACCATATTATACACCTGAACTAATATTACACTGTATGTTAACTAACTGGAATTTAAATAAAACTTTCTAAAAAGTACAAAACCAAAGGATAAATCTAAACAGAAATGTAAGAAGTAAGATATTGCTATATGAAAGCTATACAAATGAGTATTAAGAACCAATAGGCAGGCAAAATAAGGCTCAATTTATTTTGAAAACATCATTTCAAAGCAAATACTAATGAAAATAATTCCTGAAAATAATTTTTCAATGTAATAGATTGTATTTTGTAAATGTATAACACCATGTTAATATATACTAATATGATTATTTATAGTTAATAAAAGTGATATTAAGACAAGTTATTCATTAGTATAATTGTAAAATATATATCGAGTAGTCCACCACCCAAGCTAAGAAATAGAACATGACATTTTCAATATATTCACCCTTAACTTTTTATGCTACTAAAATTAAAACTGGTACAACTACTTTTTATAATACTAGATATTTCTTTCTAATATTTATTTTTCATGCATTTATCTTCAATCATTTTTAAATAACATTTCAAAACACTTCTCTTGGAAATACCCTAGGACTATTTTCTCCCCAGATATCTGTGAATCTATGTCTTTTTTGAAAGTTAAATTTTAGGTTAAGAGTCAAATGGCAGAGAAGTAGCAGGCTGAGACGACATCAGACAGCAGGAGATCAGCTAGATAGCCTATCAAACCATTCCGAACACCTATGAATCCAATAGGAGATCAAAGAGAAGAAAAACAACAATTCTAGAAACAGAAAATCGACCACTTTCTAAAAGGTAGGACCGGCGGAGAAGTGAATCCAACGCGACGGGAAGATAGACCCCAGGGAGAGGGTCCGGCTCCCGGCAAGCGGCGGAGCACAAAATCAGGACTTTTAAAAGTCTGCTCCACAGAGGGACATCGCTCCAGAGGCTAAACTGGGGTGAAGACCTCACGGGGACAACGTGGACTCAGGTCCCGCCGGGTCACAGAAGGATCGGGGTGTCTGAGTGTCGCAGAGCTCAGAGGTATTAGAGCAGGGAAGCCGGCTGCAGAGACAGAGCCGAGGTTTCCTAGAGCCGTGGTCTGTGACACAGGCCGGTGCTCTGTGACACGGGCCGGTGCTCTGTGCGAGGGGTCCCCACAAGATCCGGGGAGACTCCGACCCGGGAGAGCTCAGGGATCTATGGGGTTCGGAGACTCCAGGTGGGACTCTGCCAGAGACAGAGACGCTTGGTCACAGGCTGGGTGAGCTCGGAGCGCTCCCAGAAGCCAGTGAGACGGGACTGCTTAAGCACGATTTTCTCTGAGCGCGGTCTCCGGGCGCGCGCGGTCTCCAAGTGCAAATGGGGGCTGGGGAGAACGAAGGGATTAAACGCTTTTCTATGAAGGCGCACTGAAGACTGGGGCCCCTAGCTCTCGGCTCCTCTGAACCGGAGATTGGGAGGCTGCCATTGTTATTCCCGTCCTCCGGAACTCTACGGAAAGCGTTCAGGGAACAAAAGCTCCCGAATGCGAACCTGAGAGGATTACTTAGCCCGGCCCCTGGTAAGGGCGGTGCAATTCCACCTGGGGCAAAGACACCTGAGAATCACTACAACAGGCCCCTCCCCCAGAAGATCAAAGAAATCCAGCCAAGACCAAGTTCACTTAACAAGGAGAACAGCGGATTCTTATCTGGACAAAATGACAAGGTGGAAAAACTCACCACAAAAAAAAGAACAGGGTGCAGGACCTAAGGCTAGGGACCTAATCAATACAGACATTGGTAATATGTCAGATCTGGAATTCAGGATGACGATTCTCAAGGTTCTAGCTGGGCTCGAAAAAGGCATGGAAGATATTAGAGAAACCCTGTCAGGAGAAATAAAAGCCCTTTCTGGAGAAATAAAAGAACTAAAGTCTAATCAAGTTGAAATAAAAAAAGCTATTAATGAGGTGCAATAAAAAATGGAGGCTCTTACTGCTAGGATAAATGAGGCAGAAGACAGAATTAGTGATATAGAAGACCAAGTGACAGAGAATAAAGAAGCTGACCGAAAGAGAGACAAACAACTACTGGACCACGAGGGGGAGAATTCGAGAGATAAGTGATGCCATAAGACGAAACAACATTAGAATAATTGGGATTCCAGAAGAAGAAGAAAGAGAAATAGGAGCAGAAGGTATACTGGAGAGGATTATTGTAGAGAATTTCCCTAATATAGCAAGGGGAACAAGCATCAAAATCCAGAAGGTGCAGAGAACACCCCTCAAAATCAATAGGAATCGGCTCACACCCCGCCATCTAATAGTAAAATTTACAAGTCTTAGCGACAAAGAGAAAATCCTGAAAGCAGCACGGGACAAGAAGTCTGTAACATACAATGGTAAAATATTAGATTTGCAGGAGACTTATCCACAGAGACCTGGCAGGCCAGAAAGAACTGGCATGATATATTCAGAGCACTAAATGAGAAAAACATGCAGCCAAGAATACTTTATCCAGCTAGGTTATCATTGAAAATAGAAGGAGAGATAAAAAGCTTCCAGGACAAACAAAAACTGAAAGAGTTTGTAAACACCAAACCAGCTCTACAGGAAATATTGAAAGGGGTCCTCTAAGCAAAGAGAGACCCTAAAAGTATTACCAGAAAGGAACAGAGACATTATACAGTAACAATCACGTTACAGGCAATACAATGGCACTAAATTCATATTTCTCAATAGCTACCCTGAATGTAAATGGGCTAAATACCCTCAATCAAATGACACAGGGTTTCAGAATGGATAAAAAAACAAAACCCATCAATATGCTGCCTACAAGAAACTCATTTTAGACCTGAAGACACCTCCAGATTGAAAGTGAGGGGGTGGAAAACAATTTACCATGCTAATGGACATCAGAAGAAAGCTGGGGTGGCAATCCTTATATCAGATCAATTAGATTTTAAGCCAAAGACTATGATAAGAGATGAGGAAGGACACTATATTATACTCAAAGGGTCTGTCCAACAAGAAGATCTAACAATTTTAAATATCTATGCCCCTAACATGGGAGCAGCCAACTATATAAACCAATTAATAACAAAATCAAAGAAACACATTGACAAGAATATAATAATAGTTGGAGACTTTAATACACCCCTCACTGAAATGGACAGGTCATCCAAGCAAAAGATCAACAAGGAAATAAAGGTCTTAAATGACACACTGGACGAGATGGACATCACAGATACATTCAGAACATTCTACCCCAAAGCAACAGAATACACATTCTTCTCTAGTGCCCATGAAACATTCTCCAGAATAGATCACATCCTTGGTCATAAATCAGGTCTAAACTGGTATCAAAAGATTGGGATCATTCCCTGCATATTTTCAGACCACAATGCTCTGAAGCTAGAACTCAATCACAAGAGGAAATGTGGAAAGAGCACAAATACATGGAGACTCAACAGCATCCTTCTAAAAAATGAATGGGTCAACCAGGAAATTAAAGAAGAATTGAAAAAAACCATGGAAACAAATGATAATGAAAACACAACAGTCCAAAATCTGTGGGACACAGCAAAGGCAGTCCTGAGAGGAAAATATATAGTGATACAAGCCTATCTCAAGAAACAGGAAAGGTCTCAAATACACAACCTAAGCCTACACCTCGAGAAAGAACAACAAAGAAAGCCTAAACCCAGCAGGAGAAGAGAAATAATAAAGATCAAAGCAGAAATCAATGAAATAGAAACCAAAAAAACAATAGAACAAATCAATGAAACTAGGAGCTGGTTCTTTGAAAGAATTAATAAGATTGATAAAGCCAGACTTATCCAAAAGAAAAGAGAAAGGACCCAAATAAATAAAATCATGAATGAAAGAGGAGAGATCACAACCAACACCAAAGAAATACAAACAATCATAAGAACATATTATGAACAACTCTATGCCAACAAATTCGACAATCTGGAAGAAATGGATGCTTTCCTAGAGACATATAAACTGCCAAAACTGAACCAGGAAGAAATAGAAAACCTGAATAGGCCCATAACCAGTAAGGAGATTGAAACAGTCATCCAAAATCTCCAAACAAACAAAAGCCCAGGGCCAGATGGCTTCCCAGGGGAATTCTACCAAACATTTAAAGAAGAATTAATTCCTATTCTCCTGAAACTGTTCCAAAAAATAGAAATGGAAGGAAAACTTCCAAACTCATTTTATGAGGCCAGCATCACCTTGATCCCCAAACCAGACAAGGATCCCATCAAAAAAGAGAATTACAGACCAATATCCTTGATGAACACAGATGTGAAAATTCTCACCAAAATACTAGCCAATAGGATCCAACAGTACATTAAAAGGATTATTCACCATGACCAAGTGGGATTTATTCCAGGGCAGCAGGGTTGGTTCAACATCCG
>RCUC01169668.1:0-62394 GCA_003697995.1 Taxidea taxus jeffersonii
TGGCAGAGTCCCACCTGGAGTCTCCGGACCCCGTAGATCCCTGAGCCCTCCAGGGTCGGAGTCTCCCCGGATCTTGTGGGGACGCCTCGCACAGAGCACCGGCCAGTGCCACAGAGCACCGGTCCGTGTCACAGACCACTAGGAAACCTCGGCTCTGTCTCCGCAGCCGGCTTCCCCGCTCTAATACCTGTGAGCTCTGCGACACTCAGACACCCCCGATCCTTCTGTGACCCCGCGGGACCTGAGTCCACGTTGTCCCCGTGAGGTCTTCACCCCAGTTTAGCCTCTGGAGCGATGTCCCTCCGTGGAGCCGACTTTTAAAAGTCCTGATTTTGTGCTCCGCGCTTGCTGGGAGCCGGCCCCTCCCCCTGGGGTCTATCTTCCCGTCGCGTTGGATTCACTTCTCCGCTGGTCCTACCTTTCAGAAAGTGGTCGATTTTCTGTTTCTAGAATTGTTGTTTTTCTTCTCTTCGATCTCCTATTGGATTCATAGGTGTTTGGAATGGTTTGATAGGCTATCTAGCTGATCTCCTGCTGTCTGATGTCGTCTCAGCCTCCTACTTCTCCGCCATCTTGACTCCTCCCCCAATTATTTTTTCTGATATGTAGCCACCCTTGTCTGAATAAGCCTACTTTATATTTTGTACCAAGACGGTCACTGGTACGATACGTACACTATCATGTAACTAATGTGGTTCTGGGGATAAGATTTCTTTCACAATCTTTTAGCTACCATTCCAGCCTTAGCCTCTTCACTTATTTTTCCAAATAGAAGTTTTTAAAATTCAGAAGAGAATTACAGGACTGTTAAAAGTTCAACTGGATTCCCCACCCCCTATATTCTTATGAGTTTTGTAAATCTTAAGATAAACTTTACATCATCTAAATGTGACCTTTGTCTCCCAAATATGATCATTTGGGGTTGTAATTCAGGAGGCAGTGCACAGTGACCCAAGAATTAGGGCAGGGATATATCAGTGCTGGTGTGCAGGGTCCTACTCTCCCTTCTTGTGCCCATGGTGGACATTGCCGTTGGGCTTGGCTCTCCCTTCTGCTGCCAATGGCCTCAGTCTCCTCAGTGTAGTGTTGCACTTGCCCACCAAGTGGCTGGAGTGGGTTATTTGCCATCTTTAGCTTTGGATCTTTTCAAAATACCACTCTGGTGAACACATCAGTTAAAGTCATTTTATATGATTAGGGTTCGTTTTAGTGACGTTAGAGGACGTTATGGCAATGCTATAGAGGCTCTGGTTTCAGACTGGAGTACCTGGCAGTTTCATACCACAGAGGGATGCTGACTAAGGCTCTTCCTATTCATTTTCTTTTTGAATGGGTCTCTAGGATGTAGTGAGGATGAGCTAAGCCCACCTACTTGTGGTCAGGGCTTACCGATCATTTCATCAGTTCCTTTATGTTTCTTACACCACTTTGCAGTTAGGGTAGGTCACATGACTAGTTCTGGCCAATGGACTGTGTCACCTCTGGGCTAGGGCATGCAGGAATGATCCATTTCTTCCACCCTGGGACAGTGACCTTGTCAGCTTTGTTGAGGTGGCCGCACCATAAGATAGCAAAATCCTTAATCCCTAAGTCACCAGGTGAAAAAGAGTCCCCTGCAGCCTGCAGTTATTATGTTAAATCTTCAAGGTTCTGGACTTCATCCTTGATGCACTCAACATGAATGAGCTACATGAGGGAAACATTGCTACCATGTGTGAATGGGAGGATTAACCCTGAGTTCAGTATTTGACTGACCTATACCTATCAGGAGAACTCATCACGAGTACTGAATGTGAAACTATATTGTATGCCTTAACAACAAGGAGCAGCATAAATACTGAGGGAGTGAAAGAAATTTGTATACTCATGTTCCCAGCAGCATTATTCACAATCACCAAAGGGTGGAAACACCCAAGTGTCCATCGACGGATGAATAGAAACACAGAATGTGGTAAATACATACAATTCAATATTATTCAACCTGAAAAAGTGATGAACTTCTGATATATGCTGTGGTATGGATGAAACGATGGGCATTGTGCTAAGTGAAAGAAGCCAGTCACAAAAGGACGTATAGTGCTTCCTCTCATATGAAGTATCTCAAGCAGGCAAATTCACAGAGACAGAAAGTACAGGTGGCCAGTGGCAGAGGGCCGGAGAAATGGAGAGTTGTTTAATGAGTACAGAGTTACATTTGGGAAGATCAAAAGAGTTCTGGAGATGGATGGCGGTGGTGGTGACACAACAATGTGAACAGGCCTAATGCCATTGACCTGTACATGTAAAAAGGGTTAAGATAGTTGACTTCATGCTATGGATATTTACCACAGGTAAGAAAAAAGTGAGAGGGAGAGAGAGAAAAGAAGAAACAGAGATTATGTAACTTCTGTTAGGGGAAGAGTTCTCTGAATCTTTACTCTTTCTGGGTCAATTAATTCTCTCCTTTTCTCAATTCTCCTTCCCAGATTCTCCACAGACCCTTTTCTTATAAACCTCTTCTCCAAGGTTGCCTCCTTGTTTCTGTGGCTGAAAACACTGGGAGGGCAGGAACTGGGTCTGACCCATTCACTCTGATGTCTCTAGAAGAGTATTGCGCAGGGGTGCCTGGGTGGCTCAATTGTGTATGTGTCTGTCTTTTGCTCAGGTCATGATCCCTGGGGCTTGGGAAGGTGCTGCTCAGCGGGGAGTCTCTTTATCCCTCTGCCCCTCCGCCTGCTTGTGCACATTCTCTCTCTCTCTCTCTCAAATAAAATCTTTAAAAGAAAAAAAGAAAGAAAGAAAAGAAAACAGTGTCAGGCAGAACCTAGAACACAGCACTCTAGAAACCCTGTTTGAGTGAAGGAACTCAGGGATGCACTTTTCCCTCCATGTATGCTGTCAGAAACTAGCAGGTGGGGGCAACACTGCTCCAGTGAACTCCTTGGTGCTGTTGGTGGGGAGGCCTACAGGAATGAAAGGGGCCACATACAATAGTGGACCCATTTGGTAGAATTCTGTCTGTTTTCCATGGTGTCAACCTTCAAGAATGAGGGAGCTACCTTAAACATCATTAGCCTTCTGTAATTTCTTGTTAGGGCTTTATTATATATTTATATATCTGAATTCTTAAATTCATTCATTCAGTATTTATTAGGTGCTTACTATTCTCAAGTACTGTTCTGGGCACTGGATGAAAAAACAGACCTTAAGTCCTGGCCCTCATGGCATGTATAGTGTGGGGGATACTGCCTCCCACCTAGACAAGTAAATGAACAAACACTTTGTGAGTGTATCGAGGGGGGTGATGAAAGCTGTGGAGAATGGATCAAAGAAGAGGACAGACAGCAATCATTTCATTAACAGTCTTTTTCTGAGGCCGTGTCTTGTACTTTTGTTTGGAACACATTTCTCTGTTTCTTCATTTTGCTTGACACTCTCTGTGTCTTGAGAGAGTGGCCTCCTGGAGGAGATGAATGTTGTCATACTCCGCTTCGAGGACCCTTGGTTATCTCACAGGCTTTTGCGATTGTCTGAGCAGCCGACTTCACTTCCAGTGGCTCCCAGTAGTGGAGGGTGCCAAGACCCTGCACTGTCCCAACCCCTAGGATCTCAGTCAGCACCTGGATTCAGGCTGATTGGAAGCCAGACCCTCAGGCGGCAGCTTTAATAGCTTACAAAGAGGTGTCATCCCAGCATAAGTCCCTCTGGCCACTGGAGCCAGGGGGCCTAGAGCTGTCCTCTGGGCCGCAGTGGCAAAAAGCGAGCTCCAGAGTTGGCTCCAGGCAGCGGGAGAGATGCAAAGATGGCACTGGCTTGCCATCTTTGGAGAGCAATTTATAGGTCCCTAGCTGTGTGTTTAATTTAACACACCGAATTTAGCGCTGTCCCTCAGGCTGATGCTTGAAGATAGGTAAAGACGCCTCTTTCAGAGAAGATCTGGGCACTGTTCAGTGGCCGCCTGCCGGGGCCCTGAGGCAGGTGAATCTGAGTGCGGGCCCTTTAAGAGCCGCTGCCGGACCACCTTCCCTCGTGGGGCTTGTGGGGCCTCTGGGGCTGCTCCCGGGGCTCCTGGGCACAGACCCTGCGGGCTTGCGCCGCTAGAAGTTTCAGGCAGCGGCAGGCCTCTCAGACGCAGGTGTGCAGAGTTGGGGGCCGGATGTGGGGCTCCAGCCCTTCCGTTCTCAGGCAGAACCTTGGGGTTTTGAGCTCCTTCCAGGCTGGTGGGCGCAGCGTCCAGGAAGGGGTTTAGGGCGAGCCTGTGTCCCCGTGTAACCGCCTGTCGCAGCCGCTTCGGCGGGGGAGTCACTCAGCTAGTCGCTGGGTTATTTCTCTGAGGACATTGTTCTGAAGGCAGCTGCAGGTTTCGCGTGTCTGTGAGGGGAGAGGAGAGTTCAGGACCTTTCTAGTCACCACCTCGAAGGGGATGGAGACAGCGAAAAGTTCCAGGGCAGGCACCATTTTATTTTATTAAAAAAAAAAAAAATCTCTACCTCTGACGTGGGGCTGGAGCTCGGACGGTGAGATCCAGAGTCTCTGGCTCCTCAGATGGAGTCAGGCAGCCGCCCCCCCGGGGGGCGCCATCTTGACGGGACCAGGCTGAAGGACGGTGGAGCAGCGGGCTTTCCACAGGGCGGCGTGAGGAAGGTGAGTGAGCGGCTGGACGCCCCCGGGGAGGGGAACATCCCAGGTGGAACCGGGTAAACCAAGCGCACAATTCTTTGTTTCTGAACTCTGCTTCTATCTGGACCACAGTTCTTGCTGACAGCATGTTGCGGTGTCAAGTATAAAAGTAGTACTTGCTTTCGCGCGTCTAGAAACTTTAGCCTCTTCTCACGAGCGCCTCCTGCAGCGAGTGCGCGGAATGTCAGCTTTCCGCGAGGCCGCGAGACTTGGCACTCCAGGATCCCAGGCAGAAGTGTGTACACCCTATTGTCATCTCTCTGAGATCTTGAGGTCCCAGAGCTGCTTCTCCTAGCCCCCGTCCTCCGACCGAGCCCCGTTTTCTAATTCCGGTCGGCCACGCGCCGTTTATGGAAGCCCAGCTCTACTACCTGCCTGATGGTTGTTGTCATCATCCACTTTCAGGGCAGGATTTCGTGCGAGGCGCTAGGAGGATAGTATCTTGGGCTTCATTTTCAGTCATCCTGTGTGATGAAGCCAACAGCAGCATGTTTGTTTGCGGAGATAGATAATGCATATCGTTGAGTTGAAAGCTTTCGGGAGGAATTAAAATGAGTCCGCTCCTATTTATTAGCCACCATCTTCATCAGGAATTGTTTCAGTCCAATGAATGGAAGCCAGGTTATCAAGGTCTAGATCAGTGGTTCAACCATGGGCAGCTTTCTCCCCCCTGACCCTGGGGTCATTTGGAAATATGTAGAGGGCATTTTTAGTTGTCACAATGACTGTGGGTACTCTGTCACTTAGTGCTAGGAGCCAGTGATGCTAAGCTTCCTGCAGTCTACAAGACAGTCTTGAACAATAAAGAGTTGTTCTATTGGAAGTGCTGTTAGAAACCTGTTGAAAAGTCCTGACCTATGAAAGAGAATGCGGTTTGCCAGTACCCAAGTAAAACTTGGCCTCCCTGTGTCCAGGCTAGTAATAGGATCTCATTAAGAGAGGAATGCAAATCTATTTCCTTAGAAAGTCCTGGGAAATAAAGCAGCTTGCAGAGTTCCAAAGCAGTATTCCACTTAAGCAAATAGCCAGCTTTGTAAAATGTTTCCTAATATCTCATTCAGTCCCTCCAATTTTATTTTATTCTTCCAACACAACTACAACTTCTTCCACAGTTTGGACTATTTGTCCGCTCTTGTCCCCTACGCTGAGCAGCCCTCTTCTTTCCCAACATAAACTAAGTGTAGTTTTTTGTCTTCTTTAATTCTGTCCTAGATACATGTGTCAGAATGTCTATGAGTGAGTGTGTGTGTGTGTGTGTGTGTATATGTGTGAGAGAGAATTCATGAGGCTGTAAATACTTATGTTTATAATTTTTACCATGGAAAACCTAAGTGAGGGCTTTGGTTAAGACTACAGGTAGTTTTTTAAAAACCCAATGGCCAGAATTATAGCAATGTGTCAAAGGACCTAGGAAAATCATAGGTGTCTGTTGTCTCCATCCTTTTCTTTTTGGGTCCACTCGTCCATTCCTATAATCTCTCTGCATCTTCTATGGTCCCTACTTGGTTAACCTTTCTTAGTCAGCCTCCTAGTTTTTGGTCTCTATAGCTGCAATAGACTGAATGTGTCCCCACAAAATTCATGTGTTGACACCTAACCTCCAATGTGAGGGTATTAGAAGATGATTAGGTATTGAGAAGTGATTAGGTTTATGGGAAGTGATGAGGTCTTGAAGATGACACACTTGCATGGGATTAGTGCCCTTGTAAAAAAAAAATAGTAGAGAACTCTCCTACCCCTTCCACCATGTTATGTGAGAAGGCTGTCTATGGGCGGGTAGCTCTCACCGGCATCTTCATCTTGGACCTCTGGCTTCCAGAACAGTGAGAAGTGAGTTTCTGTTTTTTATAAGCTTATGATATGCTGTGGCAGACACCCAGAAAAACTAAGACAATAACTTTGCTAATATTTAACTTTCTCATGCCATGTGAGTCTAACTTTATATGAGTTTCAGCTCCAACTTCATCTGACCGATTCAAACTCAGTTTCTCATTCCACAGGCCTTTGTGGGAGGAGAGCTGGCCGCACATCAGGGTCTGCTTTCCCCAACAGAGTGGCATCTTCTGAATTGTGATGAGGTAGATTCTTTGAGAAGGGGCTGTTGATGGGGAAGTGCTAATGGGTGTCTTTGGTTCAGCAACACAAGTCCGTGTAGTTCCTGGTGACACTTAGTCAATATTAGTAAATTCCAGCTTCAGGTTAAGACATTATCTTGAGCTCATTATTCTTCTAAAGGAACTAATCCTAGCAGATTAACATAGGAGTAGAGAAGCTTAACCTAATGCACTTCATTTATTTTTGGCCCTTTATGATCATAAAGTAGGTTCAGAGTTGAGTTTTCGTCTTCATTTTGAAAAATTCTGGATTTCACCTAGCTTGGTCAAAATATTAATAGTTGGGGCACCTGGGTGGCTCAGTGGGTTAAAGCCGCTGCCTTCGGCTCGGGTCATGATCCCAGGGTCGTGGGATCGAGCCCCGCATCGGGCTCTCTGCTCTGCGGACAGCCTGCTTCCTCCTCTCTCTCTGCCTCTCTGCCTACTTGTGATTTCTGTCTATGAAATAAATAAATAAAATCTTTAAAAAAAAAGATATTAATAGTTGACTGATAATGTCAAGGGTGGTCTAATCATAGACTCCAAGAAAATTTTAGAGATAGTGCAGACTCTTAAAATGAAGATGAGCCATTTATTTTGTAGTGATGTATAAACTCCTGGGCACTGGAGATGTTAATTTTAATAGCTTCAGGGACATTAATTAATATTTATTGAGAGCCAGGGACATTTATTCAATTTGGCATAATGTAAAAAACAGTAAAATTCTTCACTTCTAACTAATATTTATTGAATGTTCATCATATGAGACAATAATCATTGCCATCACTGAATTGGGAATAAAGGCAAAACTGTTTTTATGTAGACAAGAAGCTTACAAGTCTGTTTTTATTGTTATTATTATTATTATTATTCCTGTAAATCAAACTGAGGACTTACCTCTTAAATCAAACTGAAGACTTTAGAAGTTCTCCTAATACAACTAAAATTCTTTTTTCATTGAAATATAGAAAGACGGAGTTGATTATGACCTTAGAGACCTAGTAGTAGTCCCTGGCTTTTTTATTTTTATTTTTTTTTAATGTGAGAACATTAAACAACGCAAGCAGGGGTAGCGGCAGGCAGAGGGAGAGCAGTCCCTCTGAGCAGGGAGCCCGATGAGGGACTCGATCCTGGGATCCCTGGGATCATGACTCAACCAGAAGGCAGACGCCCAACTGCCAGAGCCATCCAGGCACCGTGCCCCTGGCTTTTTTTTTTTTTTTTTTAAGATTTTATTTATTTATTTGACAGGGATCACAAGTAGGCAGAGAAGCAGGCAGAGAAAGAGGAGGAAGCAGGCTTCCTGCTGAGCAGAGAGCCTGATGTGGGGCTCTATCCCAGGACCCTGGGATCATGACCTGAGCTGAAGGCAGAGGTTTTAACCCACTGAGCCATCCACTGAGCCACCCAGGCGCCCCCCACCCCTGGCTTTCTAAGAGCAAATTGAAATCTAGTAAAGGGGCTAGTAACCTGTTTAAAGTCATGTGACTAATGGGGCTCTCTTCCTTTAATGACTATGGTATAAGCTAGTTAGATGCTCTCTAGGTAGAGTGGAAAGTTGCCTGAAGAAAGGGCCCATCAATATTGCAGACTGGAAACACTGTTTTCCACATTATGTTTGGTGTTTCCTTAATTAGATATTTTAATATTCTCAAAACACTGGATGATGACAAACTTTATATTGGTTTTAAGAAATCTCTATTGTAGTGTGTCTAAATGTGCTTGAAAATTTATGTACTTTTAATGTTCTTTTAGGTTTTTATTTTGAAGTTTCAAACTGTAGGGTTTTGCCCCCAGAAAAACAAACCAAATTCAAACAGTGATATGATAATTCTCAATAATTAAAGCAGGAACTAGTGGGAAATAGTATTTATATTTTAATCAAATTGATAAATGAGTTCAAGAATAAAGGATTCTCTTCTCAATAGAAGTAGACAAAAGGCATTCTGAATGGAGAACAAAGCAGATTTTCACATAGATCAGAAGTATCATGCTATAATCCTTTACTTTTTTAAAAATTGAGGATATTATGGCTATAGTAAATTACAATACTAATCTCAGGTGTTCATCTGGATGAATTTTTGTATGTGTATAATGTGTGTATCTCCATGGAACCCCTACCAAGATCGATACCTCCAGCTTCTGCCAAGACGCCCATTCCCAGTCTATACTTAATCCCTACTAAGGAAACTACCATCTAATTGCCAGCATCACTGGAACATTATACTTCTTATCTAAAATTAATTAAAGTTTTAAAGTAGGAAATTACAATAATTTACTTGCCATTCATTAATTTAACAAATGTTTAATGACTATAATGAGCTTTACACAGGCACTGGACATCACTGGTGAAAATGACAGAAACCATTTCTCATTATTATAGATAATGCTGTGATCATTCTAACTGTATTTTTTTAAGATTTTATTTTTTTAGGTAATCTCTGAATCCATGTGGGATGCAAACTCACAACCCTGAGATCAAGAGCCACATGCTCCACCCAGTGAGCCAGCCAGACACCCTCATTCTTACTGAATTTTGAAAGTCTTTTTTCTTTTAAGTTTCATTCTAATTGTGTATCTTTATGGAAGGTATTGCATATATCAATTTACCTTATCTTTTATAGCTTTACATTTGGTTTGAACTTTTTAAAACTTTTTTTTTTGGAAGTGTAATTAATAGAAAGAACAATGAGAATAACAGGCTACAACTTTCTTAGCTGACCTAATGGGAGCTCTGGCTCTCAGAACCAAACAGCTGTAGCTATAGCACCTTTATTAACTTGGGGCAGCACATCCTGGTGAAGGCAGAGTGTTCAGTTGGGATAAAATGCACCGATCTGTGTCTTAGGCCCTGAGTCATTGTGCTATAGAAGGAGAGGGACTAAGGCCGGTTGTAGGAAGGTGAAGATGGAATGTCCCAGGGAAAATGCATGGGCAACAGCTGTTTGTGGGTGGAAATGATCTCCATAGCTCATTTCATTTTTGAAATATATTAGTTGTACTCAAAGGGCAAAATGGGCAGGTGCATCTCTTTTTTAAAACTGAAGTATAATTAACACACAGTATTGTATTAGTTTCAGGTGTACAATATAATGATTCAATAATTCTGTACATTACTCAGTGCTCACTTGTGTAGGTGTGCTCCTAATCCCCTTTATTTATTTTACCCATTCCTCCCACCCACCTCCCCTCTGGCAACCAGTTTGTCTTCTGTATTTGAGTCTGTTGTTTTTTTTTTTTCTTTCTCCCTTGTTTGTTTTGTTTCTTAAATTCCACATATGAGTGAAATTATATGGTATTTGTCTTTCTCTGGCTGACTTATTTCACTTAGCATTATATCCTCTTGGTTCATCCATGTTATTGCAAACGGCAAGCTCTTGTTTTTTTATGGCTGAGTAATAGTCCATTGTACATATATAACCTTATCTCCTTTATCCCTTCATCTGTGGATGGTCACTTGGGTTGTTTCCATATCTTGGCTGTTGTAAATAATGCCACAAAAAGCATAAACGTGCATGTATCTTTTCAAATTAGTGTGTTCATTTTTGGGGGTGAATACCTAGCAGTGGAATTACTTATGCATCGTTGGTAGGCATGCAAGTAGGTGAGTCATGGACTGGTGTCTCAGAAGTCTCCCTGTAGTTCCCATATCCAAATGCTGACTAAAACCTTGCTGAGTATATTTCCAAGAAAAACACTCCAAAGGCCTCTGTTCATTGCATGTACTTTTCTGGGCCAGTGTTCTTGGATATTTCAGTCCTATCATCAGGAGTCATCTTGTGACTTCCATAAGTTAGAACTAAATTTAGAGACAGTTGTTTTTGGAAAGGGGAAACACACTTTTCAGTTTTATAAAAACAATCTTAAAGGAAAGAGATGTCCACTTTCATTCTTTCTAATAAACAGTTGGCACAAGTGAAAGCAAACCTATCTATCTCCATAGAAAATGGCCTGTAAGGTGGGACTTGATCTTTATAGATTTATTGGATCTCCAGATGCAATCAACAGACAGCCATTTACTATTTAGCAAAAAGGCTTGGGAAGGAAATAGTGAGCAAGTTCACAACTAATGTCTCAAATAGCTGTTGAGTTTGCTCTTTTTTTCTTCCTGGAGGGAATGGGAGACTTCCCAGATGAAAGTTTAATTTAGACAATTAAATAGAGGGTCATGATTGACATGTTTTCATGTTACTCTTTCTTGGTTTGACACAGAAAATCTACTGGAATCAGGCTAATTTACAAATGAAGGGGTTTATTTTCCCCTTGGTTTGTGGGCATAATTGTCTCTATTAACTTTAATAGGAGTTTCAGGGCCTGGTCTGAAGGGAGAATGGATAGTTTATGGTAGAGTGCTGGCGCTATGCTATTAAATCTGTAGGGAAGAAATTCAGTGTATATTTCGACACCCAACTTCTACACCATGCAGAAAATAGAAACTATTTGAAAGCATTTACATTTTTCTCTTTCAATGCCTTAAAAAGAAATAAAATTAGAGCCCAATGTGCACAAGAACAATTTTATGTGGCCATTGAAAAGATTAAGGATCATCTTAAAAACACTGCAAACATTTCATCTTGAGTAATGGGGATGTGTTCAGCAAATAAATGCACAACAGGGAGTCCAATTTCTGCATCTTGTAAGCAAGGCAAGTCCATATCCAAAGGGTCAGGCTGGCCAATAAAAACTTCCATAAAATTCGGACATTGGCAACCTATCCCCTGAGAAATGAATATGAGATATTATCAGGGAAGTATTTCATAGTAAGGGTCTCTGTTTCACTCTTCGAAGAATAAAAGTGCAATAGGCTTCTGGACAAGTACTGAATTCACAATTATGACACCATTATATCAATGATATAACCATCATGTGGCCATTGTGTACTATGTGAAAAATGACAAAAGGGCTCTGGGTGAACGGAACTCTACTTAGGATTTAATTCATTCTAGAAATGTTAATTGTCTTCTTCACTGCCTGGAATATATTTGGCACCCAGAAGTATTTGTTGAGTGAAGAATGAGTGATGGAGTGTTTATAATGCACTATCTTAATCAAGAGAATCAAATAAGTTCCTTGCTCTCAAGAAACCACAGCCTAATAGATACACATATGCAATTAGAGTGTCCTTTCCTTCCTTCCTTCCTTCCTTCCTTCCTTCCTTCCTTCCTAAAAAATATTTATTTATTTAACACAGAGAGAGGGAGAGAAAGAGAGAGAGAGAGATCACAAGGAGGCAGAGAGGCAGAGGCAGAGAGTGGGGGGGGGGGGGGCATGGTAAGCAGTCTCCCTGCTGAGCAGAGAGCCCAGAGAGCCTGGGACCCTGAGATCATAACCTGAACTGAAGGCAGAGGCTTAACCTACTGAGCCACCCAGGTGCCCCTAGAGTGTCCTTTTCAACTCTAGTGTCTAAATCCAAATACAAATCTTGTTATCGTAAGTGCTGTGTTTTTTAAAAAGTATAATCCAGGTATAATGGGAAAACACAGAAGAGAGCAGTGAATTCTGTCTGAAGGGATCTGGGAAGGTTTCACAAAGGAAATACCAGATGGCCTAGGCATCCTGTGATAGGGAGAAAGAGGGATGAGCAGCAGAGGGTCAGAGATGTGAAGATGCACATCCTTTCCGGGAAATAACAAACAATCTAGTGTGGACAAAGCTAACTTGGTCTGTGTAGGAGGACAGTGGTAGGTAGAGGTAGGTGAAGGATGATAGAGATATAATAGTAAAGAATCTTGAATATTATAGGGAGGACTTTGGATATTTTTCTTTTCTTTTTTTAAATGATGAAATAATTGCCTCTTTTGAAAGAAAAGAGGATGCTGTCGTGATTCAAGCTGAATTTTAGAAGGATGACTCTAACATCAGTATAGAGAATATATGGAGAGGGGAAAAAAGATTGGAGACAATGATGTTTATTACAGTGGCCATTGTAATTCGATGATAGAGAAAGTGATCTGAGCAAGATAGCATCAGTGCCACTGGGGATGGGTCTGCCTAACATTCCTCCACATATCCACCCACCCATCCATCCATTCATTTACTCAATCAATAATTATGAAGTGCTGTAGCCAATACTTGTGCTTCCTTAACAGCCACTTTATCTCTTTCATTTTCCTAACAAATGTTGATTTCTTTCTGATATTGGGTGGCCATGTGCTTTTGGAGAGGCTGGGCTCTTCCTAGTCCCAGGCAGTTGGTATCAATTGGTATAAATTATTCATTAATTTGTTCAATATTTACTGAGAACCTCCTAGGTACAGGTACTGTTTTCAGAATTGGGGATATAGCAGTGAGATGAATAATTATGATTCCTCTAATTAAGATGCTCACACTCTATTGTTGGAGACATTTACCTTGATTAGAGTGCACAAAAATTAACTGCAGTCAGACGTGTAATACATATCCATATCTTAAGCTCTTCTTCTGGATGTACACACTTTCTTGCAGTTAGGGAGGATCAAAGTGACTAATCATTTCTTAGTCACTGAGTTTGCATGGAGGACCTGTATACTGCTCACTATTACCTAAGTAGGCCTTGCTTGAGAAGCAAATAAGCCTCTGCTTATACAATAACTAAGATTTTCAGAGTTGATTGTTACTGTACTATAACCCATCTTAACCCAACTGATACAATGACGAATGCTAGTGTTCAGTTCTGAGCTACTGAAGCCCAGGGAAAGGAGAAAATGATTGGGAGTTAGCTGAGCAGATAGGCAAGAAAGAGGCTTCAAAGTTGTGGAACCGTCCTGGGCATTGGCTTGGGGGCTGAAATGGCCTGACACATCAGGAGATTACTTTGGCTGCATGTAGAGTATGTGGCCAAGAGAATGGCTTTTGTCAGGCCAGGAGTTTAGCTCATTGCTTGGAGAGTGTCTTCCTAGCACTACAGTTGTGAATGGTGGAAGACAACAAGAGTCCCAAGAACAAGCAGCAAATCAAATGTCAGAGCTTTTTACTTAATCATGATAATTACGGCTTCCCTTTCCACTTCAGACTTTCAGCCTTTGCTGTCACTAAGTACCAAGAAATGAAGTGATACAACTTGTTAGGGTCTTTCAGATAATTCCCTTTGGGCCCCTGGAGATCTCTTTAGAGAGATTAAACTTTGGAACCAATGGTGTAAATAGGAATTATCCAGGCAGAATTAACAAGAGTGGGCAGATGCCATTTGAGTTGTATATATTTATAGTCTAAAAAAGGAAACCTAAAAATACCCTTAGAGCAGTGACATGTTTTGTGGCAGATTTAGTTCTATAGAGAGGGACAATTACACCATTTACCAGGCATAATTATTTTTAAAATGTCTTCTCTGTGGCTTACAAAGTTTATAATACAGAAGAACATGCTGTCATAGAACTTGTTAGATGTTTCAAGAAAATGCATAGGCTAGAAAGTACTCTTCAGTCACTTCATAAAACTAAAGAGAATTTAGTTTTTCTCTCTTTATTTCTTGACATAAAAAAAAACAGTAACTAATAAGTGATTTCTTAACATGCAAGACTATAAACTCTTCTACTGAAGGCAGAAGTGCACTAGTTATTTTTATATTTCTCCCAAAGCATGGTGCAAGACAATAAAATAAGTCAATTTATTCAGTTTCACAACAAATATTTACCAGGTGCCTACTCTGAGTCAGGCAGTGTTCTAAGTTCTAGGGGTATAGTGGTCAACAAGCTAGACTGATTGCTCCCTGAAGAATTTTGCATTTCAGTGGAGGAAAGGATTATAAGCAAATAAATGAAAAAATATAAATGTCAGTGGTGATAAGGGCTATAGAAAAAATAAGTCAGGGAAAGGGTAAGGCATATTGGGAATTGTTTGCTATTGTATATAGAGTGGTCAGAGAGGGCCTCACCTTGGTAAAGTGACTTTTGTGCAGAGACCTGGAAGAAATAAGGTAGAGACCATGTGGCTATTTAGGGAAAGACAGATCGAGGCAGGAGGAATGGCCATGTAAAGATCTCGAGGTGGGGTATGCTTAACAGGTCATGGGAAGAGCAAGAAGGCCAGTGTGGCAGGAGTAGAGAGAGCAAGGATGAGATTAATGGGATATAAATTCAGAGTGGTCTTGGGATCAGATTCTATAGGATTTGCAGGTCATGCTAGGAACTTTGGCTTTTGTGCTGAATAATAAGGGAAGCCACTGAAGACTTCCAGAGGAGTGTGTAGTCTGGCTTTTATGGGCTGAATTGTGTCCTCCTGAAATACATTTGTTGAAGTCCTAGCCCTCCAATACCTCAGAATGTGGCTGTTTTTGAAGTTAGGGCCTTTAAAGAGTTAATGTAGGTAAAATCAATGTTTTTTGTGAACTAGTCACACCTTGTTCAATGTGACTGGTATCCTTACCAGAAGAAGAGATTAGGAGACAGATACACACAGAGGAAAGATGATGTGAAGACACAGGGAGAAGGCAGCCATCTACAAGCCAAGGAGAGAGGCCTCAGGGGAAACCAATACTGCCCACACCTTGAGCTTGGACTTCCAAGCCTCCAGAACTGTAAGATGGTGGTACTTTGTCATGGCAGCCCTAGCAGACTTAAGCACTAACCTTCCTCTCTCCTCCATGTGAGTACAGAATGTGGGGGCAGGGGCAAAAGCTAGAAGAACAAGTGGATGCTATATTAATAATCCAGATGAGATATGCTGGTGTTCAGTTCTGTGAGCTGTTAAGTGGAGGAGGTGTGAAATGGTCAGATTTGGGATGATATATCTTCAAGGTAGAAGAGAGGGAATTTGTTCTTGGCTGAAGTGTTGGGTGTGAGAAGAAGAGAGGAGTAAAGACTGTCTTCAAGGTTTTAGCCTGAGCAACTAGAAAAATGACATTGCCATTACTGAGATGGGAAATATAAGAGGAACCAGGTTGGGAGGGTGGTGTGGAAATCAGGGACTATGATTGGGGTGTGTGCATGTGACATGTCTATCAGAGAGCCAGTAAATGCATCTCTAGTGCCAGGTAGTGGGAAAGAGAATTTTAAGAGCCTTTGTCTACTGACCACTCAGTAGGTGGGATTATATAATGCTTATTGGATAAATGAGTGAATGAATTTGAAGATGAGGATTTCAGCTGTGCTTTTTTTGGCTCTGGGAAAAGCATATTATATCTCTGCATTTGAAAAAAAATATATGACTGCTACTGCAGAGATAGATTGCTGTGAGGTTTCTTTCTTTTCTTTTCTTTTTTTTTACAAATTATATGATGGCAGCTTAGGGAGAGATTCACATTGTAGAGATACGCACTGCTTATTGTTTTAAGGGGATTTTCCAAATGTATTTAAATGGAGCATATGATCTGAATAACAAAATGTTTGATGTTTTGTAACCTCTCTGGGACAGTTCTTGGTCCCTTCCTCCAGTAGGTGTTTAGTCCATCCTGTCCCCTCAAGTCTATCTATATCCTGGCCTCCAGGAGAAGCCTGGGGAAGTGTTACCCCACACTGACATGGCCAAGAGTGGCCATTCAGTGATTCTGCACATCTCCAAGATGATATGTAGTGTCCTTTAAAGGAGATAGAGCAGGTTAGAGAAATTTCAAAATTCTGCCCAGTGGACACCCTGCAATACAAATAAATATTTGTGGATTAAATTTTTTCTAGCTGTGACTTCTTCCTTGGTACTAGTTTCATAACATTTCAAACTTAGAGAAAAGTTTCAGGGACAGTACAAGAAATTTCTAAACACCCTTTTCCCGAATCACCAATTGTTTCCAATTTCCCTATTCCCTCTTTGCCTCTCTCTTTCCATGCACACACATGCACATTTTAAGAAATTATATGAGAGAAGGTTGGAAACACCATCCTCTTTTATCCCTAAATGCTTCAGTATGTTTCCTTAAAACATGAATTTCTGCTATGTTATCATATATTATCAAAATCAGGAAGTTTACCATTCTGTAATGCTATTATTTAGTCCATAGTCCAAACATGCTTAAGTTTTTCATTGGTGACAATAATGTCCTTTATGCCATTTTCTCTCCTAGCCTAGGATCTGATGATCCAAGGATGCAGAACGCCTTTATTTGTCATAGCTGCTTTGTCTTAATTTTTCAGTCTATCTTTGTCTTCTTGATCATGACATTTTTGAAGAGTAGAGGTCATTTATTTTATAGGAAGTTTATTTGGCTTGTTTCTATCTCTTGATGATGGAGATAGAAACAAGGAATGCTATTCCTGCATTTTGGCAGGAATAGCATAGAAGTGTTGTTACGTCTCTCTTGGTGCACTGTATTGGGAGACACTTGTCTGTTTGTCCCAGTGTTGGTGATGGTCATTTTGCTAACTTGTTAAAGTGAGGTCTCTCCCTTGTAATGTTACTTTGGCTCCCTTTGTAGTGAATAATATATGGGAGATACCATTAGACTTCTATAAGTGTCCTGTTTCTCATTAAGCTTTTGTCTGCTAGTTTTAGTATTTGATGATGAGATTCTGTCTCCAAGTTGACTGACTTATTGCTTATCCATTGATGAGTTTATGTCTCCAGGTTGATTAAACTGTAGGACATCTGTTGAACCAGATCTTTATAAGATTATTCCTTTCTTGATCTGTCTGTGGAGCTCAGTGGATCATAACTGAGGCACACAAGTACTCATGGCCTTCTTTGGTCATGAAGATCATAATTAATTAAAATACTTTAGGAAGGTGTCATAAAATTACTGGGCATCCTGGCAAGTCTGAGGCGTTTGTTCCAGTACTTATTTAATATTCAAAGACCGTCTCATAGGATTGACAGTTCTGTATATGTAGAATACGTATGATCTACATGTACTTCTGGATAGTATAGAATAAGGGTTATGAAATAAATTCCTGATGTGAGCCTTGTTTTCATTTACCTTTCCATTCAAAAGTGGAATGACCAACATTCCAGTTGCTTGAATATTTCATTTATGTTTTAATAAGTTAAAGTAGTATATAGCTAAATGTAAAAAGACCACTTTCCAAGCAATTTTAGGAACCTTTATTTCTTATGACAACATGGAAGTTTATAGATGTTGTCACCCACATAAATGAGACATCTTCCTCCTCTTCTTCCTGATATATAAGTTTTATACTATGGGGCACATGCATTATAATTTTCTTCTCAGTTTTCTCATGAATAACAAGCATGAAATACCTCAAAAACCAGAGGCCTGGGTGGCTCAGTTGTTAGGTGTCTGCCTTTGGCTCAGGTTAGGATCCCAAGGTCCTGGAATTGAGTTCCACATTGGGCTGAGAGTCTGCTTCTCCTTCTGCCCCTCGCCACTGCTTGCGCTCTTTCTCTCTCTTGCAAAAATAAGTACATAAAATTTTAAAAAACACCTAAAAAACCAAGTTAGGGTACAAATTATTTGTTTAAATGGTAATTCATACAAAATAGTGAATGTCATTGCTCCAAGAATATTGGATCAATTCATAAACAATGTCATAGATAATAAAATTTGTAAATATTCAGCAAAATGAACAAAATACTCAGAAGTTCTGAGTCTCTTGGGCACGAAGCCCAGCTAACTGGAGGGGTCCTAGCCCAACCCACTCCAGGATGTGTTCACCAAGATCTGGCCCTTTCTCAGCCTCTTTCCAGCCCTTCTAGATACCCATACAGACTCAGGGGCTTGTGGGAGACATCTGAATAAAAGAAAGAACAGAAAAAGGATTTGCCACCATGGGTAGTAAGTGCTAGTAAGTGTGACTGGTTGCTCTTACCGTGCCATTTGCTAATGGCTTTCTGCATGACCCCATGCTGAGAAAGCAGAACCAAATTTCCATTTGCATGCTGTTGTGAGTTTTAGAAACAAGTCTCAGGCATTACTTCCAGTGAGGAATGTCAGAGTCTTAGAATTTTTAATGTGCTCTTATATTATAAGCTGAACTCACAATCTGTTCAGAGACAGCAAGAGACAAGTTATTAAACTCTGATCTTTGTTGTATGTGCTTAAAATGAGAACTCCTTGGTTTCAGTTTGATTATAGTGGAAGGGATGGGAGTGTTGAAACCTACCAGAGCAGGGAAGACTTTCATTATGATGATGGTCCAGAGTTATATCTTTTTGTGCGATGCGAAATTCAATAAGATTTTAGAGGGCATAAACACACACAGACCTTGACTTCATGCTGAGATCACCAATTAAGTAACCCCTAATCTCCTTGGTGTGGATTGAATATTATTGTATTCAAAAGGCCTTTCCAATGTGTCTGTACTTCGCATGCTTTATTTACAGGAGCAGCAAATCTAGCACCACATGAGTGAATTACTTCTATTGTAATATATGACATGCTGCTGGGACGTTGAGTAGCCCATAAGATGAATATGCTCTCTTTACACATGGGTATTTATACTTGGTAACATTTTCGGCAGTGTTCTTGAAGCTTTGAAATGTTCGCTGCTATTTAGAGGAACTAAGAATTCAATCACGTAGTCATTTCTTTATGCAAAGTCAAATGAAGCATCTATAGATCGAAAACGAAATCTTTATCCTTTTTGGGAGATTGCTCATGGGGCCAGGGGAGTCTGGCTTCCTCATGTTAGTTGTGCCCACAGATATTGCTCCCCTTCAATGCTTATTTATTGAACTAGTGAGCTAATAGGCCACTGTTTTATTAAGTGGAAGGGTTTATGGGTAGTCAGACAGTCAATAACATTGACCATTCATAAATCAAATAATTAAGTCAAATGAAGCCCACACAGGGTAAGCTGACAATTACATAGAAAGTAACTTCCCAAGGGCACTTCAACTGGTACAATTTATTTTGCTAGATTTCAGGTTATTCTGGGTTTAGCATGGAGTGGTAGTTTTGGTTTGGGAGAATGTGTGGTAATACACATAGTACAGCCTGTACCTGGTATTTGTTTTGATTCCCTCACTACAGTGAAATGGTGCTGTCACAGTAGGCGAGCTGTTCATTCCCCAAGGGTACTCCTCAAGGTTCTTCTGAATATTCCAGGATTCAGACAGGAAATTAAAGTCACCACACATACTTCACATTACTACAGAGCTTTACCTGTTTCAAAGGGGGGTTCTCACTGGCTGTTTCTACTAGGGAAGAATAGGAATGTTTTCAGAGCCATCTTTCATTGTCTCTCCTTGGCAAGATCAAAGACAGGAAATCAGGAGGAAAAAAAAAAACTACCATTAAACAGTGCCATCTTAAGCTTTAAAAATCACAATAATGCTATATTTGCCATTTATGAAGTGCCTGTGATGTACCAAACATTGCACTGTAATCTTTGCCCTCATTGACTCAGATGCTCAAAACAGCCTTAAAGGGCAGGTAGTGTCCTTCTATAACACATGAGTTGGGTTCTGAACATAAAGCGGTAAGACTGGGATTTAAACCTGGATCAGACTGCCTCTTAGTTGAGAGACTAAGCCGAGGCCAGGTGACTCTGGGGGTGGAGTAAACCAACAGCTCTGTGACACACATTTCTAGGGCTTATGCCTGAGCTGGGAATGTGGGTAGGGTATGGTGAGCTATAGAGACATGATTTTCACAGAGCTTTGTGGTTCCAACAAGACAGAAACCACTACTCAAGCAGGGCTTAGTAGGTGCTGATCATTATTCTGAGCCCTTATGTATATCATTATACAATGAAGCCTCACTATGATCCTATGACATAGGTATTGTTATGATCCCTGTTACACCTTGGTAGGTAACCAGCAGTCTCAGTGCTCCGAATCTTGATATGGCAGTAGAAACACACTGAAATCTGACAGGAGTAAAACAACAACAACAACAACAACAGTTTTTTTTTTCTGCTAATCATGCTTATAAATTCCATTTGTTGTAACATTTTTGGATCGGTGTGTGCATTGTCTGATAAAATCTAAGACTACTCTTTGTTATATGCGTTTTGAATTTAATGTTTGTCTGTTTTGATTGCAAGCACGATTTAAAAAATTTTTTTTAAAGATTTATTTATTTATTTTAGAGCAAGAGTGCACACAAAAGAACAATGCACACATGTGAGGGTAAGGGTAGAGCGAGAGAGTCTCCAAGCAGACTCCCCACTTCAGAGCCCTACTCGTGGAATCCCACAACTGACAAGATCATGACCTGAGCCAAAACCAAGAGTCAGAGGCTCAACCAACTGAGACACCCAGGTGGCCCCTGCAAGCATGATATTTTAAAAAATAACGTAATTAAAAAAAAATTTCTAACCAAATTCTTTTCAGTAGAGTACATGGAATCTTAGAAAATCCTTCTTCTTTGAGTAAGTCAGGTAATTTAGGAGAAACTTGAAGGAAGCTTTTGCATCTTAAATGTCTGCTCAACACTGAAATTACCCAAACAGAGGGAATCATTGTTGTCAGTGGGGATTGTTCAAAGGCCTTTAGTTGTAGCAAAAGGAACAAACAGGCACTCTGAATGCTCTTGATTAAAAACTGCTATTCTACCTGAGTTCTGCAGTAATTGGAACACATCCGCTAGATGTCTGAGGGAGATTCAGAAACCAGTAGCAGTTCACTTGTCAGTAGGTATAATGATCAAATTATTAATTTACTTAAAATAACATATTGTTTAGAGTAGGACAGTGATGAAAAAAACCCACCGACTCTGTTATCCAAAAATTTTAGATATTATAAAAACTCAATTTTTAAAATAATTTATTTTGAATTAGAAAATTCAAACAAACAAGAAGAATTTTTTTTTTTTTAATTTGTCCATAATCCCCTGACTCAGAAAAAAATCTTTGGTGGTTGCGTTTCATGGTTTTATTTCCAAGGACATCTGTGTTTTTCTGACACAGGCTAGCAACCATGTGATTCTGTGGCTAATTAGTATTGCTGGTAAGGAGCTGTCCTGATTGCTACTCACTCCTAATGATTTTCCTGCTGAAGGTGGCTCAGCAAGGTGGGATGGTTGTACCATTTTTGCCAAATGGAAGGAGAGAAACAAAATGAGAATAACAAATGTGTTGGAACTTAAGATGGTCTAATTCAGTGAGATAAACTGCTGCCTGTGACACAACACATCAAGAACAAAGCTAGGGCAAACCAGAGCCACAGATTCTACATCCTTTATTGCTTGTTCTCCTCCCTCTTGGCTGATACCAGGAATTCTGGCAGTGACAAATTCTTCAGAATGGCTTATCTCTTTGTCTTCATCTCAACTCAAAAGCAGTAACTTTCTTGCTTCATATCACAGGTCATCAGAGGAGTGGGTTTTCTGCTTAGGAGCATCTCTGCTTAAATCTTTGGTGTTTTAAGCCAAGAATTTTAGGTGAAATGTAGCTAGTGCTTATATTTTTGTTTTTACTGCCTGTTTTATCTTAATTTTCATAGGAATAAGTAAGGGGGCTGGGGTATTTTAATTTTATTTTTTTAAAGGTTTTATTTATCTATTTGACAGAGATCACAAGTAGGCAGAGAGGCAGGCAGGGGGTGGGGGCGGGAGCAGGCTCCTTGCTGAGCAGAGAGCCCGATGCGGGGCTCAATCCCAGAACCCTGGGATCATGACCTGAGCTGAAGCAGAGGCTTAACCCACTAAGCGACCCAGGCACCCCGGGGCTGGGGTATTTTTAAAGAGAAGGAATGAACTAATGACACAGGCAACAGCATAGATGAATCTCAAAATCAGTAAATTGAGTCAAAGAGGCAGAGAAAGAGATTATATGGGGCATGAGGAGCCTTGGGGGGTGATGAATTATATCCATTATTTTCATTATGGTGGTGGCTTCATGGATGTATAAATGTGTCAAGGAATATGTTAAGGATTTAGGGGTCACTTGAGGGGACAAAGGGGGTAGACAAAAAGAGATGGTACCCATAGGGGTAGACAAAAAGGGATTGTACCCATAGGAGGTCAGGTAGGTTAAAGACCTTGGATGGGGTGAAGGGCTGGGAGGTGAGAAGTATTCATAGGAGTAGTGTGAGGGTAGAAATCAAGGAAATAACCACAATATAGAGACAAAAGGTAGTAGGAACACTTTCCCCCAAAAAAAGAACAGCAAGAAGAGGGTGTGGGCTCAGGAGAATCCAGGTCAAGACTTTTTTTCCATCTAATTTTATAATTTAAAAATAGCAGTAGATTATTGGTTTTTATTGAAAAAAATTTGGGGCGGTCTGTTCACACACACCTAGGACTGACTGTTGTCATCATCTCCCTTGTCAGTTAAAATAATGAAAAATTTAAACTTTCTCTAATATTTTTAGTCTTTAAGCTTGTTCCCTGTGGTATAAGTGTGTTTAAAAACAAGTATTTTTGTTTTATAAAGTTCACTATGGCTATATGAGCAGTGGAAAATATGTTTTCAGTTAAGTTAAGAAGGAAAAGGAGTCCTTGGTCAAATAACTGTTAAAATATAAATAAGAATTGGAATGAAAAAAAATCCAGAGAGGGTTGTAAAGTGTACTGTGTTGGCAATGATGCTAGTTATGATTTTGAAGGCCAGGAAAAAATTACAGTGTTTCTTATGCCATCCAAGGGCTAATATCACAATTTATGGGCCATATAACATGTTTTATTTAAACTCCTGGGAAATTTAAAAACTATATATTCCAAGATATTACTTGAGAAAATAAAGAATTTTGTTTTAATTCTATAAGGTGGTTTAAACATTATTTATATGTGAGAGTTCACAGCTCCCTGACCTTCTCCAGCCCTGCTTTTCCTGAGGAAAAAAAGGACAAAGCCATATGCAGAAGTTTTTGTAAAAAGAAAAAATATTTCTTGGAGGTGGTGGGAATAGAGGCAATTTGCGTGGAGAAACGAGAAACAAGGGAATGGGGAGCGAGATGGGGAATGGGGAGCAGAGTTGGGGCCAGGATGGGTGAATTTGGTTAAAGTAAAAGAGGGGTGGATCCTGGGAAATTTGGTAGCCATTTAAGAGTTGCATGGACGAATTTTTTGACCTACCTTAAACATTTAAGAGAAGACCGAGAATTGCAATTCACTTCTGGTTATTCTTCTTTCATTGTGAACCCAATCCATGCTTATACATTGAGGGCCAGGGCTACGTAAGGATTGTTAAGGCACAGTGACAGGAGCCTAGCTGTACCCCAGGCAAGGTCCATGTTGGAGGACTAAGCTCCATTGGTTCCAGGTTTAATGTATTTAATGTATATAATCCTCATAACATCTGTCTAGTGTTGGTACCATTTAATCTCATTTACAGGCAAGGTAATCAAAACTAGGAGGCTGCTTAAGTTATCCCAAGTGCCGACAGCTCCCAGTGTCCAGTGGGGTGACCCCACACTCTGACCCCTTTCCTCCTGTCCTAAACAGCCTTTCAGTTCAGGATCACTTCTCAGTTCTTTCTATCTGGGGCCCAGTCACAAGTCTCTCCCTTCTGCCCCATGAGATGTTCAGCAGAAAAGGTGAGTGACAAAATGCCAAACTTAGGTGTAGCTTTGCTTTGAACTCAGGGGGCTTAAAATCTCTCAGATCCTCCAAGGCAAAAAAACAGACATAAGAATGTTGTTATTCTCAGTCCCACAGAGAGTTTGTGAAGATTGGGAGGTCAAGGCCTAGGTGTAATACATCATTGGTTTTGATATAATGTTCAGTGATTTTTCAGTGTATGAGCACCAGTGCTCATCACATCATGTGCCCTTGGCTAATTGAATTTAAATTTAAAAAGAAGAAGAAGGAGGAGGAGGGGGAGGTGGAGGAGGAGGAGGAAGAAGAAGAAATAGTCAAGGCCTGCTATAAAACCCCTCAGGAGAAAAGCACTTGCTAGAGGCAGCCAGAATCAGGGTTCTTCTCATGATCATCCTTAGGTCTTGCTCAGTAAATGAGTGCCATGGCAAGTCTACAATCGATTGGGACTTGGGTTACATTGCTGAGGCAAAATTCAGAATCTGAGTTGCATTTCTGCTGTGTGAGAATTAGAGGTGAAAAGGGCCAAAAATGCTTTCTTAGGTGTCTACTTAGTAGGTAAGGTTCTTTGAGTTAGCACCACGATTTGTGGATTGGAGTATCAGACCCCATAGAATGAATCCTATCTGAACACAGATGCCTGACTGGATGGAACCTGCACAGGGACACCTGTCATATTATACACATAAGTAATCCTTTGTTAGCTTCCTCTCCCTGGGATAAATAGCACTGGCAGTAATATGGAATTAAATTCTAGAGCCTTAATCAGAAACATTCAGAATGAACTCTCTTGCCCATATTGATTTCAGAATAAACACACATCCAGCAAAGGGGCATTCTTCCTTTGTGAGACTTGCTGTGATTCAGGGACCGCTTGGAAGGTAGTAATTCTTTTGATGTCAGGATTTACTTTAAACTCATCTCAAAATAAAGGAACTCAAAGTATTTGGCAGAGGAAAGACCACCAGATCTTGTGTCTTTGTGGTCAGAGAACGCTGTGGTGGTAGATTGCTGAACTTCTCCATAGCCCTCTGAACCCTTTGACGGTACAGCCATTCCATCAAGAGAATAGTAACAATTTGAAAGCTTCTTTGCTTTTCGTTAGATCTGATCCATGTCAGATTAGATCCAAAAGAAGGGATATATTGATTTGGTATCTTCTTTCTGAGTATGGTGACATGAGAGTGACCTACCAAGTGTGCTAGACCAGATCCTGGTATTCCAGGAAAAGACAACAAAGCAAAACAATAGAACAGCATCCACGTTGACCCCAGGCAATCAGTGGGCAGTCTTGGGCATTTTGTTCTGGTGAGGGAAGCAGTTCATTTCAGACATAGCATCCTTTCTTCAAGGCTCTAGAAACTCTCTAAAGGGATACTTCCTCTCCTAGCCCAGAACTCTCTAATCATCCTGCAGGCTGACTTTGTGTTGGACTCTAAGAAGAGAACATTGATGGTAAATTCAGTATCTCCTTAAATTACCTCTTTATTTAAACATTTAAAAGTGTTTCATTTGTTATTGTTGAGAAGTTATTTTTAAGCCAGAATGCATCTCCATCCTTACACCATTTATTTTGGGCACCCATGAGACAAGGACCAGTGTTAGAAATCAATGCTGGCTGTGGCTTTCTGAATTAGTTTAAGGGATCCAAGACTCCTTATGTGCCCTAAACATTGTGTGTTACCTAGGTAATAATGACTTATGTACATATGTGAGATTCATGGATTTTATTGTAATAAATAAGAGACAAGTATGTTTATAAACATTATTAAATTTATATAAATTTATATAAATATATATTAAATTTATATAAATTAAATTTGCCTTATTCAGTGTGTACTGAGAATATAGTGACAATTATGTATTTTTTGGAAGAGTACAAAGGGATTCTAATGTTGAAAAGGATGGAAGTTAGTGGAACAGCAGAATGAGGTTCAGAATAGCACCTAGTTCTCCAGACCTTCCACCACTTCATTTGGTTCCTGAGAGTAGAACCTGTTTCCTTCCAGGAGCCAGCCAGGATGGACCATAAATGGAATCAAATGACCTGTGTTTGAATTCTAGCTCTGCTCCTCCATTCCTAGCTATGTGATTCTGGCAAAGATCTCTGGCCTCTGCTTGCCTCAATTTTCTCATCTGTAATATGGGACAATACTAGGGCTACTTGAAGTATTTATCTTAAAGCTTAGAATGTAGTTACTATTCAATAAACAATAGCTATTTAAACCAACAAACCAACAAACCACCTGTACCTTTAAGAGGCCGAAACTGTGCAATTTCAATTTGATTGGTCAGAAGCCCTGTTTGTGGTCATGTGCTCTCATGAGTATGCTTTGCCTGAGCTTTGTAATGGGGAATTCCTTCGGTAGAGGGATAAGACACTAAAATGATCCCCAGGAAACCAAGCTAATGAAAATGTTTAGTTTTGTTCTAATTGAATGAACTCAGCGCATATTGAATAGTTCCTTTATTTTTAAAATAAAAAGAAGTCAAAATCTTCCAGATAGATAAGCCTGATAGAATGGAATAACCAACAGGATGGCTGCTGAACATCCAGGCTCCCATTGGGCTTCCTGCCTGTGTCCTTCGACATTGACAGCAGGTTCTGGAAGACAACCTGGCAGCCCTCACAGTCCATTAAGACAGCAGATGCAAACACACTCAGAAGCCAACTGCTGCAGTCAGGTTAATTTCAGCCTCGTCCTGCGGCTGTCCCCTCACAGCCGATGCCAGCTCAACCCAGAACTGCGCAAGGTTAGGTCATGGTAAAGCTCCCGCTAATGGGCATTTCTCAGCAGGGTGTGTGCTAAATAAATGCAAAACTGGGTGGCTGCATGACTTCTGTTTGGAATAGAAATTGCCAGCCTATCATTAGGAGGTGAAAGTAGGATAGAGCATAGATAATAGGAGACAAATGCACAAAAGTAGAATCCAGTGATAGGAAAAGTCTCCAACTTGATCTGTGTTGTTTCCTAGAAGATAAGATTGTTTCAGGAACAGTGGACTTAATTGGATTATGTGATTGGACTTTTGATGAAGCAATAAGGTTTATTTGTATTTTGCCATTGTGACAGTAGTGTGTCCATGTGGAGAAACAAGAAGACAGAATTGAGTAATTCAATGACCCTGCAACCACTGAAGTTGGATTTTAGATCAAGTGTCCTTCCCTTTGTTCTCTGTAGTCTCTTTTTTTTGCCTACTTGTTGACTCAGGTTTGTACTTAACCTTGAGAACAATTGCTGTTAGACTTGGAGTGTGTGTGTGTGTGTGTGTGTGTGTGTGTGAGATTTAGAGGAAAAAAAATGAACTTTGGGAAAAAGAAAGAATTTGAAGACTGCAATCTTTCTGGTAATAGTTGCTTTGCCTTTTAGGGAAAATGTTTTCCTGTTACTGAAAAGGGAAAATGATGTGCTTTTTCTCTCTCACAATTAAGTTTCTGATGACTGTGGTCCTCTCATAGGCAGGGTCCTTTCTCTGGCTTTCTCTCTACCTTGGTGGTGCCCCTACTTCTTCTCTTCCTTTTTTTCCCAGTGTCCAGTTAAGTATAGCTCAAGAAATGGCCATGTGCGCCTGCTCTTTGCTGGGCATGTGGCAGAACGTTGGGTATAGGAGATAAAGAAGTCCAATTCTTGCCCATGTGAAGAGTCCAGAGTCTAGGAGTGTAGGACTTGCTGGCCCCAGAGGATAAAGGCACAGCAAACGGAGTGGGAGAATCCTAAGCTCATGCTTTTTGTTCTGCAGTTCTTGCCTAAAATGTACCCTAGGCTCATTTGGGCTCCCGAATGGGTATAAACGGTACACAGAAGCTTGTTTAACTGGTCATTTTTAGGAGTGATTGTTTTTAATAGCAGTGCTGCCCATGGTTAAGAGTCTGGGCATTAGAATTAGAATAGATAGAACTGGAATTCTGGTGTTGCCATTAACCACTGTGTGACCTTGAAGAATGTATCTGCCCTTTCTGAGCATCAGCTTTTATATATGTCCAAACAAGATAATAATACTTCGTTGTGCTATTGAGTGACATATAAGAAGTGCTTAGCAAACTGACTTGCACATAGGAGGTGCTTAATAAATGGTAACTGCTCTTATCTTTTAGTTATGTATATCTCTGGATGACTTTGTCAATGTCTGTGAAGGGTAGGACTGCAGTATTGGAGGGGAGGGATAGTTGGGACAGGTGACACATGAGCCATGGATGGCTGCCCAGGAATCAAGGTGGGTATGAGGTGAGGGCGGGGGGGGGGCACTGACAACATCTTTGCCTTGGCAGCAGCTGAGGTTTCTCTTATGGGAAGGAAATGGCATGTTTAGCTAGCCAGATAACCAAGCTGCTACCATCAGAGAGCCTTTAAAACAGAGCTTTGCAAATGTGTTCCATGCAGCCTCCACTAATGAGATTCATGCCTCTTCAGTGGTAATCCTCTACCAGACAGCATTTTAAATCTTTTCCTATTTGGTGCACAGAACTGAAGTCCAGGATATACATATTTCCAAGTGTCATTTTTAATTTAATGCATGATTGAACATATTACCACTGGCACAGCTAAATAGTTAAACTAGAATCCATCAATTTGTCCTGAACTGTTGACATGCAGGGTAATGCTATGGCTTAAATTAAATTTAAATATAAGAATGAGAGGCAGCTTGGTTTCCTGGCATTCCTAGGACCTGCTTTGTCAATGAGGCTTGGCTGCAGTGGAAGAAGGACATTTTAAAGTATGAGGTGCATTTCTCCCCTCCCCTCCGTATGGCCTGGAGAATTGCTGATTCTTTTGCATTTCTGGTTATTTTCCCTGAGTGGCAAAGCAGACCAGGTGTCCAGATTCTGGCAGGAGGGCATTGTGCAAATGTAAAAGCAAATCACTCTTAATAGGAAAAACCTGGTTTACAAATCATAACATTTCAGAACTAGAACAGATTTGGGAGATCCCAGAATGTCAGAATTAGGGAGATGGGCCAGAGCTTTGGTCCAGCTCAGAGAAGCTGGGAATCCTGCCCAAGGACGTCTGAGATGAGAACCAAGCCCTCCAACTCAGAGAGAATGTTCTCTCTTCTGCATTTCTTTATGATTTATGCAAAGATGTGGCCTAGTGTGCTCTGCTGCTCATTCTCACGAGAACCTGGGCAAGTGAGTGAACCATTCTGAGCTCAGTTTGCTTGTCTATTTAATGGAGAGATTATCACTAGCTACATCATAGGATTATCAAGATGACTAAGTGAATTCTAGGTGTGAAGTGGTTAGAACAGTAGTGACTGGTACTTGATAAGAGCTCAATAACTACAAATTATCCTGTTTTGTTACACAGTAATATTATGCCAATAACAATAACTTACTTTTATTGTTGACTCAACATTTTCTCTAATTGGTTTTCCAAGAGTAGGAACAGTTGGGCCATAAGGGGTATACTCTGTGGCCTGGGTCCTCTGGTATTCCCTTTGGAAGTATTTAAGATGGTCTGTGCATTAGTCTTCTAGGGTTGCCCTAAGAAATTACCAAAGAGTTGGTGATTTAAAACAGTAGACATTTATCCACCAATCATTCTGGAGGCTAGATATCCACAAGTCATGGGGTCAGCTGGTCTGTGCTTCCTCTGAAGTCTCTAGGAGAGGATCCTTCCTTGCCTCTTCCAGTTTCTGGTAGTTTCAAAAATTCCTTGGTTTGTTTCCACATCACTCTAAAATCTCTCCGTCTTCACATGGCTTTCTCTTCTCCATGTAACTGTCCTCTGTGTACCTCTTATAAAGACATTTGGCATTGGATTTAGGACCTGTCTGGATAATCCAGGGCTTATTTCATCTGTGATTTTATTGTGAGATGTTTAACTTAATCATATTTGCAAAACCCATTTTTTCCAAAGAAGGTCATATTTACATTCATAATTTTAGAACATGGACATCCCTTTTGGGGAACCACTATTCAGCTTGCCTCAACTGGCTCTTGTTGGGGTGATATCTGGGTATTGGAAATGAAACAAAACTGAAAGGGATTAAACTCAGACTTCATTTTTTTTTTTTAAGATTTTATTTATTTATTTGAGAGAGAGAGAGAGAGCGAGCACAGGCAGACAGAGTGGCAGGCAGAGGCAGAGGGAGAAGCAGGCTCCCTGCCAAGCAAGGAGCCCGATGTGGGACTCGATCCCAGGATGCGGGGATCATGACCTGAGCTGAAGGCAGCTGCTTAACCAACTGAGCCACCCAGTCGTCCCTCTGACTTCATTTTGACTGAACTTTATATTAGCCCACCAGTCTTTGGTACCTAAAGGGGTAGAAAATGTTAGAAAGGAGAGATGGTGTAATTGGAAAGACTTCATTTTACTGATGAAAATGAAACATGTATTGTGACTGGTAAATAAGTTGGGCCCTCATTCATTCATTTATTCATTTAGCAAATGTGAATTGAGGACATACTATGTCCCCAGCTCAACTGTGTGCCACATGTCAGAGATAGAAAGATGAAAAGGACACTGTTCCTGTCCTTATAAAGCCAGTAGTCTGGAGAGGAACAGACATGAAATTAAAAAAAAAAAAATAAAACAATATAATGAGTCCAAAGCTTGAGCTGTATTCAAAGTATTATGTAAGTATAGAGAGGGAGTGGGATGAGGTATAGGAAAGAGAAGGGTTGAGTGGTGTGTCTGTTCAGGCTTCCTTAGGGAAGTGACGGTAAGTCAAATCTCAGTGCAGGAGTCAAAATGAGCATAAAAGGTGCCGTGGAAAAGGTAGGAAGAGTGGAGGGCTTACCAGCCATGGCGGACCAATTGCACGAACAAAGGCACAGGGGGAAGTCAACAAATATAGGGACCAGGGGCCGATACAAGGTTCTAGAGCACAGAGAGTGTGACAGGGAGTACTTGCTATGTCCACAGAAGGAGGTAAGGGCAGATTGTAGAGAACCTTGCTGTGCTAAGTATAGAGCATGGCATTTATCTTATAGGTAATTCTTGAGGGTTCTTGAGTATTATAAGCAATGTCAGATTTATAAGCAGAGTCAGATTTGCTCTGTAGAGGACACTCTTGGCTATGTAGAAGAGATTGAAGGGTGGGGACAAAAACTGGGGGAGGAGACCAGTGGAGGGCGATTTTGTAGAAATTTAGTCAAAAGATGATGAAGACTTGAATTTAGCTACTAAATCCTGTGAGGGAAAAGGAGATATAAAAATTGCATTCTGTATCTCCAGCCTGGGTGACAGGAAGGATGGCGGTGGCACTGAATGAATAAAGGGTACAGGGAAGAACACATTTTGATGGGAAAATCCTGATTTCTATTGGGTGTGTCCACATGTTGGACAACCAGGTTGGAGGAGCCAGGTGAAAACAAACATGAGTTGGAAACTGAAGTTTGAGCCTTGGAGAGAAGGCTAAGATGGTGATATAGTTTTGTGAGTTACCAGCATCTATACTAGTTTCTTACAGCTCCTTTAACAAACAGCTATAACCTTCGTGACTTAAATCAACTGAAATTTATTCTCTCATGTTTCTGGAGGTTAGAAGGGCAAAATCAAGGTATCCTCTGAGTTAGTCCCTAATGGAAGCTCTAGAGAGAACTTATTCCATGCTTTTGTGATAGCTTCTGGTGTTTGCCTACAATACTTGTGTCTTGGCTTATAGACTCATCCTTTCAAATCTTTCAAACCTTTCAAATCTCCCTCTCATGGCCTTCTCCTCTATATCTGTGCTTCTTCTTCTCTCATGAGGACACCATGTAAGATTTAAGTCCCTCCCCACCCCAACTCCGTATGATCTCATCTTAACTAATTACCTCTGCAAAGATGCTATTTACAAATAAGCTCACATTCTGAAGTTCAGGGGAGGACATGACATTTGAAGGACACTGTTCAACCCGGTATAGCATCCATGTAGTATTTAAAACAATGGGGGTAGATTAAATCATTTGAAGACAGGAGTAGCAAGTTGAGGACAAGATACCTACTTTTTTGTTGAAGTATAATTGGCATACAATGTTACATTTCAGGTGTACAACACAGTGATTTGACCTTTATATATGCTACAAAGTGATCAAATCAGTGTCTAGTTACCATCTGTCACCATACAAAGTCAGTACAATATTATTGACTATTCTCCCTATTCTATGTTACATTTCCATGACATATTTATTTTATACCTGGAAAATTGTATTTCTTGATCCCCTTCACCCATTTCGTACCCTGCCCCCCCTGCCCTTCCTGACTTATTTCACTGAGCATAATACCCTCAAGATCCATCCATATTGTCACAAATGGCAACATTTCATTCTCTTTTGTGACTGCATAGTATTCCATTGTGTGTGTGTGTGTGTGTGTGTGTGTGTCACATCTTTTTATCCATTCATCTGTTGATGGACACAGGTTGCTTCCATATCTTAGCAATTGTTAGTAATGTGCAGTGAACACAGGGGTGCATATATCTTGCCCAGTTACCATTTTCTTTTTCTTTGGATAGATATACAGAAGCAGAATTGCTAGATCATATGGTAGTTCTATTTTTAACTTGTTGAGGAATCTCTATACTGTTTTCCACAATGGCTGCCCCAATTTACATTCCCAGCAACAGTGAATGAAGCTTCTCCTTTCTCCACATTCTTTTTTTTTTTTTTTTTTTAGAGATTTCATTTATTTATTTGACAGAGATCACAAGTAGTCAGACAGGCAGGTAGAGAGAGAGGGAGAAGCAGGCTTCCCACTGAGCAGAGAGCCAGATGCAGGGCTCGATCCCAGGACCCTGATATCATGACCTGAGCCGAAGGCAGAGGTTTAACCCACTAATCTACCCAGGTGCCCTATCCTTTCTCCACATTCTTGCTAATACTTTCTATTTTTTTCTTTTTGATAATAACTACTCTGACAGGTGTGAGTTGATTATTTCATTGTACTTTTGATTTGCATTCCCCTGATGATCAGTGATATTGAATGACGTTTCATGTGTCATTGGCCATCTGTATGTCTTCTGTGGAGAAATATCTATTTAGGTCCTCTGCCCATTTTAAAATTGGACTTTTTGTTTTCTGTTACTGAGTTGTATTAATTCTCTAATAATTTTTTAAATTAACTCCTTATCTGATATATGATTTGCAAATGTCTTCTATTCAGGAGGTTGCCTTTTCATTTTGTTAATAGTTTCCTTCCCTGTGCAGAAGCTTTTAAATTTGATATAGTCCCATTTGTTTATTTTTGCTTTTGTTGCCTTTGTCTTTGGAGTCAGATCCAAAAAAATATTGCTAAGACTGATGTCATGTAACTTACCACCTATTTTTTTCTAGAATTTTTATAATTTCAGGTCTCACATTCAAGTCTTTATCCATTTTGAATTAATTTTTGCATATGGTATAAGACAGTGTCATTCTTTTTCATGTGGCTGTCCAGTTTTCCAAATGCCACTCATTGAAGAAGACTGTCTTTTCACCATTGTGTATTTTTGGCTGCTTTGGTATAAATTAAATGATCACATGTGCATGGGTTTATTTTTGGGTTCTCTGTTCTGTTGATTTTTGTGTTTGTTTAATGCTAATACCATACTGTTTTGATTACTGTAGCTTTGTAGAGTAGTTTGAAATGCAGGAACATGATACCTTGAACTTTCTCAGGCTTACTTTAGTATACATGGTCTTTTGCGGATCCATAAAATTTTGGAATTATTTGTTTTAGTTCTGAGAAAAAAGGCATTGGCATTTTGATAGGAATTGGGTTGAATCTGTAGTTTCTTGGGGCAATATGGACATTTTAACAACATTAATTTTCCATATCCATGAGAATGGAATATCTTTCAACTTGTTTGTGTTGTCTTCAACTTCTTTCATCAGTGTCTTGATCATTTTCGGGGTACAGATTTTTCACCTTCTTGGCTAAATTTCTTCCTGAGTATTTTATTCTTTTTGAAGCAATTATAGATGTTTTCTTGATTTCTCTTTCTGGTGATTCATTACTAGTGTATAGAAAGGAAACGAATTTGTGTATATTAATTTTGTAGCCTGAAGCTTTACTGAATTCATTTATTCTAACAGTGTGTGTGTGTGTGTGTGTGTGTGTGTGTGTGTGTGTGTGTGTGTATAGTCTTTAGGGTTTTACTATATACAGTATCATGTCATCTGCAAATAGTGAAAAGTTTCTTTCTTTCTTTTTTTTTAAGGTTTTATTTATTTGACAGAAAGAGAGAGAGACAGTGAAAGAGGGAAAACAGGCAGGGGGAGTGGGAGAGGGAAAAGCAGGCTTCCTGCCAAGAAGAGAGCCCGATCTGGGGCTCCATCCCAAGACCCTGGGATCATGACCTGAGCCGAAGGCAGAGGCTTAACCCACTGAGCCACCCGGGCACCCCAGAAAGTTTTATTTCTTTCTTTACAATTTGGATGCCTTTTATTTCTTGCTTAATTTCTGTAGCTAGGACTTCTAATACTATGCTGAAAAAAGTGGAGAGAGTGGGCATCCTTTTCTTATCTGATCTTAGAGAAAAGCTTTATCTTTTCACCAGTGAGTATGATATATCTGTGTATTTGTCATATGGACTTACACAACCCATTATCAAACCCTGATGACTGCTACTTCTCAGTGCACCTTGTCACCCTTCCCGTTTCCTTTCTGCTACCTCCACCTTACTTCATAGCCTCATCATCTTGTGCTAGATTTGACTAGGAAACATCTGAGTGTTGTCCATGCTTCAGTCTCCTCTGTCCCTGATTTTGTTTCATAAGCCATAGGATCACGGAATTTCTAGACAAGGATAATGAGACTTTCAATAGGTCAGAATGTCTCTAAGGACTCTATACTTTTCCACTGTTTAAAACTCTTTGTGACTCCTCATTTTCTACAAGGCCTTTGTCTGACTTTGTGTTACTCTTTTCACATGATTTTCCTATAAATTGTCCCTTATCACTAGACTGGACAAGTGTTTCCTTACCACCTCAAAATCGCTCTCATTATTTTCTTGTACATCAGAATTCCCTACCTCCTCTCTCCAACTATACTTACTCTATACATTTTCAAGTACCAGCTCATGTTCTATGTCCTTTGTGAGTTCTTCCTGCATGATTTCAGCTTTCCACCAGCTTTGCTTCTTCTGACTTCCTTTGGCTTTTGTTAACTGTACTGTTCATGAGGCGTATTTTATTTTAAAGTTTTGCCTTAGTTATTTTTTACATTTCCTTTCCTTTCAGCTAGACTGAAAAATTCTTGGTGAAGCCAATTTTGTGGAGAGTAAGATAACCTGAATTATAAACCTACTCACATAAGTTGGTAACTGTGAGTAAACCACAGGACACTTACTGTTATTTCACTGTTTTGTGGATTCAACTCATCTCTCCTGCCTTCCTTACAAGCTTGCTGAGATCACACATGGGAATGTACTGCCTGGTAAAGTGCCTTCACATGGTGTGCTGAATAAGTAACTGCAGCTTCATTCTGAAACTTCCCTTTGATAAGTATAAAGTAAGTGACATCAGGGGTAAGGGGCCACTTTTATTTCCTATGTATCTCAAACACAATAGTTGGTCAAGTGAAGTTATGCCCAGAAAACACCCACAAAGATGGTCTGTTTTAAAGTTTTATTATTTACTTATTTATTTGACAGAGATCACAAGTAGGCAGAGAGGCAGGCAGAGAGAGAGGAGGAAGCAGGCTCCCCGCTGAGCAGGGAGCCCGACTCAGGGCTGGATCCCAGGACCCTGGGATCATGACTTGAGCCCAAGAGAGGCCTTAACCCACTGAGCCACCCAGGTACCCCTGTTTTAAAGTTGTAAAGAAAATGGACTCAATTTGTTTCATTACTAATTTTATTTTACTTGTTTGCCTGGTGCCAGCTACTACAAACAAAGCAATCTCTGCTTACATATCTTACAGAAAGAAAAGGAGTTTCAGTTACATGTTTTCATAAAAATGAGCCAAAAGTTTTACTAGGGTCCCTGCAGGATTTTGCAAATCCAAGCTCCTTCAGGATGATCCTACAGGAAAGTCCAGTATTTGGATTGCATATGAAACTCTGCTAAATTTTCGGGTTTTTGTACTGTTTGGATTTGTAACTTCATTTCTTTTGAAGCCCAAACTAAGTGGGTGAGGAAAAAGAAAGGTGAGGTCCATCCAAGGCAGCGACATCAGATGCAGCTGGCTGGTCAGTCTTGCCAGCCTCCCTCAGCCTGCTATATGCAGTGTTTCACAGCAAAGGAGATGGCTGGCCAGCTTCTGGCATGCCATTATCAGCCATGCAGCTGTGGGCCTGGCACATCATTGCTTGAGTGTTGTGGTGGACTGCCAGCCACTAAAGAGCTGGTGATTAGGATGAGGGGCCCAGCAGATGGGTCAGATTTAAGTTTGCTGCTTGTGGTCATAGCCATTTTTATCTGTCCTATTGAGGCAGATTTAAGCACTTCAGTGATTTCTAAAAATTTTTGGCCCCTGGCCTTTAAGATGACAACCACATTTTGTGAGACCTCAACACTTCTCTTTTTATAGTCTATTTCCCCAGGCCCCTGTTCTCTTTCTATTCTTCTCCAAAATGAGAGGGGACTGTTGATGCCATTAGTTCTGGGACTGATTATGCCATGATTAGGATCCAAGAAACTTTAGAAACTGACTTTTCTTGCTGTCCATCTTCTGTGGTGTCAGAACTTGGAGTGTTCAGGATCTTAGAGGGAATTTCAAAGCTGAGATAGCTAATAAAACTGTGAGCTGGGCTGACAAGGGAAATGGGTACCAGACAAGTCAACATGAGGATGATAGAGTATGGGCCCCCCTGAAGCACGACATCAGGGTCACCTAGAATATCCATTCATGGCCACCAGGTTAAGGAATCCTGAAATTTGACAAGCATTGTTCTTTTGACTTAAGCCTGTTCTTTTATCAAAGAGTGAGGGCTCATGGGAGTGGTGGCCAATTCATCTGTTTTCAGACATGTCTACCTAAATGAGCATGAGGTTATCAGGTCACTTCCTAAGATTAGATTTTGTTGGAAGGATGAAAGAGGGAGAATGAGGACATTAGACATCTGAGTGATGTGAGGAATTGGGAGAGGGGCTGTTGGCAAGAGAGGGTAAAGAGAAGGAGGCTAACTTCATATTTATGGCTAGGCTTGGCACCATGAAAGAACAGAATGGTGGAAAATCAGGACATCTTGATGGAAAATGATGGTTAGAATCCTGCTCTCCTGGAGAGAGACAGGGAATCATCCAGCCCTTCATTTAAAACACAGCAGTATATTAATTGAGTTCCAGGGGTCCTTTCTTATATAATTTTTTTCTGGGTATAAAACACAGCCTAATACTTTTTAATATATTTTCCCTTTCCTTTCTCCCCTCCACCCTCATACCACCCAACAAAGCACTTCATAGGCCATTGCTGGATACTTAGTCCCCTTTCTCAGCAGTCCTGATGCCACATGAAAGTCAAACAAAACTTTTGCACGGAGTCATGCTATGTGCATTAATTAATAGAAAATATGATGTTGTATCTATATTTAAAATAGCAAGTGCGAACTGTTCTATAGCCCTCAGGTCAGTATTGACCTGTAAATACTATCATGTCTCCATTATTTCCTCAAATTAAATTAAAACTAGCCTGTGAAAACAAGAAAGGATCAACTTAAAAGTACATTATTACAGTCTTGGTTAAAACTGGAAGAAATAGAAATAAGGTTGTAAGAGTAAGAAAAAGGTTATGGTGGCTTTGATAGGGTCAAAACTTGAAATGGAATAAACTTTGTTGATAAAACTGGTTCAAGAATTCAGAGTGCCATGTGAAGCAATTCTGTATCTCAGCAAGATACAAAAGATTGAAGTAAGCAATGCTTAAATTTGGTGGTTCACAAAATACAGTGGACCAGTGACCCTCAGCCAAGGGAAAAAAACCTTATCTTTATGTTTAAATTTTCACATGCTCTGACTTTTGTATATATAAAGATGGTTCTTCCTAAAATTTCATTAATGAAGGGCATCGAATCCTTTAGATGAGATCTGGCTTCTCCTTCTGAGATTATTTATTTTTGGATAATTATAACCAAAGGTTGGAACCCCAAATCATCAGCATGTGTAAACCTCAAAGTTTAAAGATAGTCCTTAAAGGAAACGCGATTTGTTCCTTTACTTATAAACTCTGTCATAGGAAACTTCTTTTACTCACTAATAACTAAACTTTTATGGTTTTTCTGGCCACAATTATATAAACTAGGTAAGTTCTCTTGTTGGTCAGAAAAATATTTCAGAATCAACTTCCTTGAATCCAGGATTTCCTCCCTGAGCATCAACTATATAAGTAAAATAACATCTTATGTATGTCCACAATTATAAATACTCATTATTTCACAGGTACTCCCTCTCCCCAAGATAAGTGGGAAGTCTAGTGTTTCTTGGGGGTACTTCCCTCCCCTGAATGATAAGAGAACCAAGGAGAGTTTACACAGTTTAAGGAGAGGTCTGCCAAATCTTGTTCTTAAGCCTACATGAGAGCACTGTACTTACAGGATGCATTGTGTCATCAGAACCTGGTATCAGATGCTGATACCTGGTTTTATGACTGTCATTGACCAGACGTGGGGAACTGAGGAAATGCATATACTTCCTTTTAAATCAGACACAATAGTTTCACTGAACTCAGTAAGCTTAATATGTGTGGATAGGTCAATTGTCTATCTGCATCCAGCTAGAAATCTGATTGATTTCACCTAAATTAAAGCAGGAAGCCAAGGTTATGTAATGAATATAGGGCATTCTCTATAATAAGCTAACATCCTTAGGGCTATCATGTTGTAGACTTTTTAGCATAAATATAGCCTAGTAAATGTGTGTGGGTGTGAAGTGAATTCCTTCCAGGGCTCATGTGGTCCTCAGGATTCAATGTCACTTACACAGTGCAGTGCTCATTCTGAATTCTTGACTGGTACTTATCAGGCTTACTAGCAAGTGATCATTATTACAAGTTGGTATCTTAATTCTCCTTATGAATTTAGTTCAGCAAAACATATCAAGACATTCTTTGCTTACCTTGAACTGCTGAAGATATACCAGGTTGGAGAAATACGCATTTGACAAACACAAAGTTGAGGTTTTGTTTTTTTTTTAAGATTTTATTTATTTATTGGACAGACAGAGATCACAAGTAGGCAGAGAGGCAGGCAGAGAGAGGGGAAGCAGGCTCCCCGCTGAGCAGAGAGCCCGATGCGGGGCTCGATCCCAGGACCCTGAGATCATGACCTGAGCCGAAGGCAGAGGCTCAACCCACTGAGCCACCCAGGTGCCCCACGAGTTGAGTTTTTGACTCATAACCATCAGTGGAGGTCTCTCATTGAAACTTGTCAAGATCAGTTATCCAAATCAGCCAACCGGGTTCTGTTAACATTTTTCGAATCTCATGGTCTAGAACCAGGGGTTTGTCCTATATCTCTTCACAGTAAATGTTCCTCTATTTGAATAAACCTCATAAATCATTGCCCCCCCCTTTATGAAATGCTATTGGTTGATTTATTCATTTAGTCATTAAATTCTTTAAGAATTTTTTTTTTTAAGATTTTATTTATTTGACAGAAATCACAAGTAGGCAGAGAGGCAGGCAGAGAGAGAGAGAGAGAGGAGGAAGCAGGCTCCCTGCCGAGCAGAAAGCCCCATGTGGGGCTCGATCCCAAGACCCTGAGATCATGACCTGAGCCAAAGGCAGAGGCTTTAACCCACTGAGCCACCCAGGTGCCCCTAAGAATTATTCTTAATTCTTTGCATTATTCTTGGCTGTTAGTCTAGAATTGGTTGACATAAACTCTTTAAACTCTAGGGATAAACTAGTGAGAAAAATAGACATGTTTTACACTCTCACAGAGCTCATAGTCTAGCAGGAAAGACAGAAATTAAGCACATCATTATAATTATAATTAAATGCATGATTATAGGTTGGTGAAATGCCATAAGGGAAAACTGGGTGCTCTGGTAACATCCAACAGTGAGACTTGAGTCAGAAGTCAGGGAAGGTTTTCTTGAGGAAATTTAAGTTGAAATAGGATGGAAGCATCTGCATATTGGTATGTAGGATGGATACTATTTTTAGCGGGTTTTCAGATGTGCCTAGAACCCTGACTCTGTTACCATGCCCTAGTGGCCACATGAATTAGTCATAACTGTTTCACTTGCCTCTGCATTTCAGGAGGCCAGTGATTCCATGGGACACATATGAAATTATGAGGCCTGTGCCCAGGTCATGGGCTAGAAGGAATCTTACTTCAACTTTGAGTCATGGACATTATGGATTTTATCCCCAACTATATTAAGTTGCAGGACAGTCAATGAATTAATTGAAGAACCTTCCTTCCTACCCTAGTAGAATTCTACCATAGGGTAATTCAGTTATCGTAGCAGTCTGACAGGGGACATGAAGTAAACACGGGTCTTATTAACAAGAGCTTCTGCTCAATAGCTCCCTCTGTGAACACAGCCCACACATCCTTCCCATCCCAGCCAGTGATCCGTGGGTCTCCTCCATCTACTTCTGAGTGCCTATCGGAGTTCTTTCCTGATTGTCCTGGAGTGATCACCTTGTTTTTCTCACTCTGATTTCTTAATTGTTAGAAGGTGGAAGAAAGTCAGTAATCCTCCAGACTGAGAAGGCACTTTAATACTGAAAAACAAAGCAAGCCACTCCATGCTACTTATACAAAGTTTTATTCAGGGTAACTTATTGATAGAAGATGGGCAAACTACCCAGGTCATACTACCCCGCTATTCTCCACCCAGTCCAGACCTTAATCCTCACGTTCTATGGAGAGAGGGGCATGGTGGTGAGGTCACAGGGTAGTTATCTAAAGTGGCACCATCTGTGCACCAGAAGATCTCTCCTAGTTACCTAAAATGGAGACTTCTGTGCACCAGTCATCTCTACTAGTTATTTAACATGGAGCCACCTGTGCACCGGAGAGGCACTCTGCTGGTTATCTAAAGTGGTGCCGTCTGTGTACTAGAAGAGAGAACGAGATGGAGGCCTCAAGATGGAGTCAGTGTAGTAAGCACTCCTATACTTAAAACTGTGTTGATACTTTGCTAGGTAGAGTGCTAAGTAATGCTTCAGCATTTTGATATTAATTTGGATATATATTTTCTTGTTTTGTTGATACACAGCAACCATGTGCTTTGGGTTCCTGAGAGCTCCCATGCTTATAGTCCTCATTCCTTTGAGTCAAGGTTCTAGTGTACAACAATCAACCCACCAACCTCCAGAAATTGTGCAACTCCTCTGGGAAAGAAAGAGAGAAAACAAAGAAGCAGTGTAAATGATCCCACCTGGTGCTGCCCACCTTTGGGCCCCTTTCCCACCATTGTGCTCCTAATGTGTACTTCTTGAGTGGCAATGTGAATTCTTTGGCTTGGAGAAAGAGGTTCAGCCCAAATGAAGGAAAATCATGTCTCTGAATTCAATGCGGATAATTTCAGGGAGGAGGAGCCCAATCTATTACGCACAAGTTTAAAATTTCCAAAGCTCTGTGTGGGAGTTGCTGTTATAAATCCTGCTATCTCTTAATGGGATTTGAGCCTGAAACGCCCACATGCTGCTTTGAAATTTTCCTCCATCTGTTCGTTTCTGCAAAGCTTATTTATTTATTTAGGACAAGAGAAGTGGCCTACTAAAGTCGCCAGCAGAACAAATGGGATTGTAGATCTGAGGAAAAAATAAACTATTGGCTGAGGATTTCCTGAAATTTGTCTTCCTATGCCGACTCCTCTGATATCTTAAGGTGAGAGATTTCTGGTAGAAATGGAGTAGATTAATGATAAATTAGTGATAGAAGTCACCGTTGGTGACTTATCTATCCTCAGGATGGGGATTCCTACAGATTAATTGTGTGGTGTCAACATGGTCACTGGAAGGTGCAATAAATGGGTTTCAGATCACAACACTATGTAGACAGGCAAGAGCTCTCCAAGTGGCTATGGAAAATATGATCAAGAGTCTCAGTTGTGAATTGACCCAATTTAGACCTAGTTCAGGACTTTGTTTCTTAATTTACCTTCGGAAAATTTCACTATAAATGTTGGCTTTTTTTTTTTTTTAATTCAACTTCTTTTTTTTTTTTTTAAGATCTTATTTATTTATTTGATAGAGATCACAAGTAGGCAGAGAGGCAGAGAGAGAGAGAGGAGGAATCAGGCTGTCCGCAGAGCAGAGAGCCCGATGCGGGGCTCGATCCCACGACCCTGGGATCATGACCCGAGCCGAAGGCAGCGGCTTTAACCCACTGAGCCACCCAGGTGCCCCTTCTGAAGTCTTTCTATTCTTTCTTTTTGGTTATGAGTTGACTACATCTAAGAGGCTTTCCTTCCCTTTCATGCCAGATGGGGTTTTGGCCTTGATTTCCACTCTCAGGCTTTTTAGCCCACGTCTTGAGCTATTGTGGACAAAATGAGGCCAAAGCTTCCAGAACCCTGGCCCTTTCTTTCAGTTGTCTGATGTTCTTGGCCATGACACTTCTATAAATCCTGTTTTCTTTACAGAAAACAATTGAGAACTCTTACACCTCTTTTATAATTATAAAGAATTTCTGGATTTTTTTTTCCTTTAGCAGATATTTACTGAGTGCCCAATATGAATCAGACACCTTAAGGATACAGAAGAGAAAATATAGACAAGGGTTTTTGCTCCCAAGGAGCTATGGTTGAGTGGGAGAAACCTACATGAAACAAGGAAATAAACATATACATATAATTTACTATTGCAGATAGTGTTATCAAAAGCATAAAGGGAGAAATCAAGACTAGAGGGCCTGATTAAGAGGGGTTGTTTCCCAGACAAAGTGACTTACTGTAATGAACGGCTTTAATTCTTCATTTGTGTTACATTTCAGTTCCACTTGATTGAAAATTAAAACAACTTTTGTCACTATTAAAACCCAGTTTTGCTTGGTGTTGCTTCCCATCCATATCACCTCTGGTGCTTGATTACTGAGACCAGGTAACTATGAAACTTCCAGAGATAATTTTCCTTTTTTAACGTCACATTTTCAGTGTCTGAGCAACTCATTTGGAAAGTGCTAGATTCATAGTTCCACAAGTTAGCCTTTTGTGGGGAGGTGACGAGGTCCCTGCGGAGGGAGCAAGCTAGGTGGAAAAGTAGGAGGAAGACATTGCTGATAGTTAAGGTGCAAAGCAGCCCACAGAAGGGCTTTCTCCACCATTCCTTCGGATAATTCTGGCTGCCCTATGGGATGGGTGTGGTAGAGGGGGGCTGAGAGGGAGAACCTGTGGTAGTAACTGGATTGGGGGGTCCACCACAGAATGCTTTGAGATCAACTACTCAGAAACTCCAGGCCTAGATGACCCATATTCTCAAGACTCTGAAAAGGCAAAAGTCTCAGAAGATAAAGTGCTGACATATTGACCACCTGGCATGGGACCAATAATTTGTATTTCCATCAAGATCCCAGGTAATGCTGAAGCTGCTGATCCTACAAATGACCTCCATAATCTCTCTTCTGATTTCTCTTGCTGGTCACTCTCTGCTTCTCTCAAATGTCTCATGTCTCATATGGACAGTTTTTGCCCCCCATACTTCTCATCACTTTTTCTCCTCTCTGTAATTCTGCCTGGTCCTAACCACCATCTCAGCTCAGAGTTTGGTCATTTCTGAAATGAGTGAAACAAAGGATGGATATTCTCATTGCTTTCACTGGGAGGACATTACATCTGGGACTTAGGGGAGGAAGTAGGGCTATCCTGTATCTAGAAAAGATATCCTTTCTCTTGGGTCATTTGTATTTTTTCCATCACTTCAGGTGTTTTCTTTGTCACTAATAGTATCAACCTAACACAAACTGGTTATGAAACAAAATTGCTTAGTGTCTACCTGGGCACACATTTATAATGAAGTCTTATTATAGGTAATTACACTTTGGTGAACTTCTTTTGGATTTGACAATGAATTTGAAAAACTCAAATCCAAGGAAGGATGTAGAGCAATGATTTATGTATTTAGTTTGGATTATGTAGCTGTATGTGTACTGATGATGGCACAGAATGGTGTGTCCACAATGCACATCACATGTGTAATTTAAAAATTCCTAGTAATGACATTTAAAGAGATACAAAGAAATGGGCACAAATAGTCTTAACAGTTTATTAAATTTACATCTAGAAGGTTATCATTTCTACCTGTAATCAATATAACAATTATAAACATTGAAATCCAGTATGCATTTTGTATTTACAGCATATTTCAATCTGGACCAGCCACATTTCAGGTACCCCATCACCACATGTGGTTAGTGACTTCTGAATTTGTACAGATAGAGCATTGTTCTTTATTTCCTCTTTGGCTTCCCAGATTTAAATAATGTCATTTTAAAATTAAAAGTCTTTCAATACTGTTTAGTCCAAATCCCGCTTTTTACAGATAAGAGATTTGAGTCTGGGAGAGATAAGGTGAGTTGCCAGAGAGTGTACAGTGAATTAGAGACTGAGTGGGTTCTGACATGGGCTCAGAGCTCCTGCTCCCCACCACCCATGGCTCTTTCCAGACCATTCTCCATCCCTGAGGTGTGGTGACTCATGAAACCCGTCTAGATGAGGAATAGGCCAAACTTTGCAAATGCTACAAATGAAGCAGCTTGCTAGTTTCTGCCATAGATTCAAAGGTTTAAAAGGACTTACATCTGCAAAGAGTACCAGGAAGAATGTTCTTGACAGAGGAAAAGATGTATGCAAAGCCCCTGAGGCAAGAAAGAGGTTGGCATGTCTGAGGAGCTGAAATGAGAATGGGTTGGCTGAAGCATGGGGAGCAGGGATGGGGTAAGATGAGAGTGGTAAATGGGTAGAAGTCCAATTAGGAGAGGAGTTTGGTGTTTTCAGATTTTTCATTGTGGTAAAATATACATAACATCAAATTTATCATTTTAATCATTTATAGGTATACAGTTAGGTGGCATTAAGTACTTTCACATTGTTATGCCACCATCACTACTGTTAATCTCCCTTATTCTTTCATCTTCCCAAACTAAAACTCTGTACCTATTAAGCACTAACTCCCCATTTCTCCTCCTCCCAAGTCTGGCACCACTAGTTTACTTTCTTTATCTATGAATGTGACTACTTTAGGAAACTTGTATAAAAGGAATCATGCAGTATTTGTCTTTTTGTGTCTGGCTTATTACACTTGGCGTAATGTCTTCAACATTAATGTATGTTGTAGCATCTATCAGAATTTCATTCCTTTTTAAGGTTGAGTAATATTCCATTACATGCATGTAGCACATTTTGCTTATCCATTTCTCATCTGCCAATGAACATTCGAGTCATTTCCACCTTTTTGCTATTTGGAATAATGTTGCTTTGAACACTGGTATACAAATACATGTTTGATTCCCTTCTTTCAATTATTTTGAGTATTTATTAAGAAGAATTGGTGGATCATATGGTAATTCTGTTTAATTTTTTGAGGAAACTCTGTACTGTTTTCCACAGTGACTGTGCCATTTTATATTCTCATCAGTAATTTACAAAAGGTCCAATTTCTCAACATTCTCACCAATATTTACAATGTTCTGGTTTTGTTTTGTTTTTCAAATAATAACCATAGTAATGGGTGTGGAGTGATATCAGACTGTGGTTCTGATTTGCATTTCTCTAATGATTAGTGATGTTGAGTGTCTTTTCACATGCTTATTGACTATATATATATATATTTGTAAGTATATTTTCTCTTCTAATTTTCCTTTTTTTAAAATTATGTTTAATTAGCCAGGATATAGTACATCATTAGTTTTTGGTGTATTCCCTGGAGAAATGTCTATTCAGATTCCTAGCTGATTTTTGAATTGGGTTGTTACATTGTTCTTGAGGAGGTTAGGATTTTACTCTAAGTGCAGTAGAAAGGCATCCTGGAGATCAGATAAGGGAGTGACATTTTAGGAAGAACCTGTGTCTTTTTTTCTGGGTGATTGCTTGACACTCTTCAACAACATTGGCTCCTGGGTCCAGAAACAGTGTGGGTGGATATTGATGATATCATTAACCACAAAAGCCCTTGTTCACTATGAGCTAAAAATGTAGTGTAACTAGGGCAGAAAGCCTGGGTTCTGTTTTTCCTCCCACATACTTTAGCGATGGCCTATATTTTCATGCTTCTCCCATGCTGTCCCATATTTCCCATATACGGGGACTGAAATGGGGTGGGATAGGGTGGGGCTGAGAAAGTTCTGAGACTGTGAAAGTGATTTAACTTCCTGAGCCCATTTAGTCCCTGAGATTCTTAAAGGACCTGACAAGGGCAGCCCAATTAGTGCAGGCAGTGATAGTGGTTACTGTGATATGGCAGAGACACCTATTCCTTGGGAAGCTGGTGACATTGTGAATTCATTTCACACCATCCTGACAGGAACAGCTGGATCAGAGTAAGAGATCAGTGATGGGAAAGCAATAGGATTTCTGCTCTCCTGGGAGCCAGTTCCTCTCAACTCCTGACGTTACTGCCATTTTATACAGCCAGATACATTCATGTCAGGACTCAATATTAGACCTAACATGGCACTTGATAATTTTACCCATATTTTGCATGTTTTGTTCTTCTCATATGCTTCTTCTTATCCACTAAGGCAGCAGTTCACAAACTTTACTGCATCAGAATCACCTGGAGGGCCTGTTAAACTATAGAGTGCTGGGTCTGATCCTCCAAAACTTCTGATTTAATGGGACCAGGGTGGGCTTAAGAATTCGCATTTCCAGGACGCCTGGGTGGCTCAGTTGGTTAAGCGGCTACCTTCGGCTCAGGTTATGATCCCAGCGTCCTGGGATCGAGTCCCACATCGGGCTCCTTGCTCGGCAGGGAGCCTGCTTCTCCCTCTGCCTCTGCCTGCCTCTCTGTCTGCCTGTGCTCTCTCTCTCTCTAACTAATAAATAAATAAAATCTTTAAAAAAAAAAAAAAGAATTCGCATTTCCAACAAGTTCCCTGGAGATGCTGCTGATGATGATCTGGGCCTGCTCTTTGAGTCTCCACACGAAGACAGTAAGCATAGCTCTTTGGGGTCATTGAGCAAGTTGATTTAGAGTTCTTAAAATAGCAGTAATTGCATCTGTTGTTTACTGGGGTCTGGCAATAGACTGCCTACCTTCTTTAGTGAGCTTTTTGTCTGTAGGCTACATTATGCAAGGGAGTGTGTGCCTGTGAACACAGACATGTGAGCCCATGACCACTGGGGAGTCTTCAGAGACCATTGCTTCTCTGTGCAGAAGCAGCAGTTGAAAGTCCCTGGTCTTGATATGGCTGGGAGAAAATCATTCTATTGTTTCATGTGATCAAAAAGAAAAATAATATTGTCTCTATTACTCAGAAGCACATGGCAATTACTTAATATCCATTAAAACTTTGATTTCCTGCATATAGCTCATTAAAAGTAATTAATTGAACATCTGTTTTATGTTAACTTTATTTTGTATGATAGAGATACAGCAGTGAACAACACAAAGCCCCTAATGAAGTGGAACCTTTTCTCTAATGGCAGGGATAAGAAATAAAGAGAAAGTTAAATACTTTGTTGTATTGTTATATGTCCAATGGCAATAGATGCTGTGAGGGAAAAAACATTAGAGTACAAGGTGTAGTGGGAATGAGGAAATTTGCTGTGTGTGCACACACACACAGTGGTCGGGGAGGCATCTCTAAGAAAATGGTATTAGGGCATAGGCTTGAAGGAAGTGAGGGAGTGAGGCATGTAGAAATCTGGTGGAAGAAGGAATAGCATGTGCAAAGGCCCTGAAGTAGAGTGCCCTTGACATTTCAAGGAATAGCTAAGAAGTTAGTGTGGCTGGTGTGGAGAGAGAAAAATTCAGAGAGGTAATCAGGGCCAACTCGTGTAGGACTGAATAAACCATTATAAATATTGTGGTGATGTGTGTGTTGTTGGAGAATTTTGAACAGATGAGGGGAGCAGTAGGATTCATATTCTAAAAGGCTCTTCCTGGTTACTGAATGGAGTGTTCATAGTAGAGGAGTGATAGGGAAAGGAGGAAGATCACTCAGGATGCAGTTTCAGTAGCTAAGGCAATGGTGATGGTCAGCTGGGTCAGAAAGTAGGGGTGAAGGTAGGAATGAGTGGTGGCATTTTAAAGGAAGAACCAACAGGATTTACACATATCATATAGATGTGAAGCAAGAGGGAGAGGACCCCACATGATTCCAGGTGTTTTAGCTGGAGCAATGAAAGCAGCAGAATTGCCATTCACTGAGATGGGGAAATCTGCAGAAGAAGTAGGCCTGTGCTTTAGCTGTGTGCTCAGGAGAAATTGGAAACGTAACAATAAAAGGAAAACAAAAGAGAATGTAGAAGAAAATCACCCAAATTCTTCAATTTCAACAGAGCTGATATTTTTTTTTGTGTGTGATTCTTTCCATTCCATTTCATATTCATATCCGTGCCTAGTTTACAAGTAGGAATAGTTACCATTATCAAGTGGTTAATATGTGACAGGGACTGTAATAAGCATTTCTCGTGCATTATCTCATTGGATCCTCACAACACCCCAGAATAAAGAAACTAGACAAGTTGAGTGACGCCCTCCTGGTAAGCTAGGGAGCTGGAATCTTACCCAGGACTGTCAGACTCTAAAACCCCCTGTTACATTGTAAGACAATACTATTATCACATATAATAAGTCTCACATCCTTTCTTTTCTCTTATATGAGGGAATTCCTTATCTTCCACAGTATTCCTGTGTACCTTCAGGGATTGCTTTCCCTGGAATGTTGGAAATAATAAAGACAAAGATCACCAGGGATAAGTGTGTAGTTCACATTGAGATTTGCTGACTTGTTACAACTTGGGGGAGGGCTCCAGGGGAACCACAGAGGACCTCCTCAAACAGAGGAAGCTGCTAGGTCATAACAGGACTTGGGGAAATGGTAGGATTTAGCTAAAATTCAAATAACATAAGGCTCAAAGCAAAGTAGGGCTGTATGTAAGGAAATTAACAGCAGACTGGGCTAAGGAGCAGACAGACTCAGTCCTGTCTCCTTGGAAACAATAGGGTTAAGAGAAGTGCAGAATGCTGTATCCAAACCACTTGTGGGCAGCTCTGCTTCTGGGTTGGAAATCTAGGCTGCTTCCAAGTAGGGGTGGGATACTTCATTCTTACTGAAATATTCTCCAACAGAAAAGTTTCTGGAAGTTAATAATTTTAGAAAATAAGTTTCTTTTTTAATATTTTATTTATTTCTTAGAGAGAATGAGAGAGAGAGAGATGAGTGAACAAACGGGGAGAGGGAGACTCTCAAGCTGACTGTGCACTGAGTGTGGAGCCGGATCTCACAACCCTGAGACCACAATCCCTGCTGAAGTCAAGAGTCAAATGCTTAACAGACTGAGCCACTCAGGTGGCCCCCAGAATAAGTTTCTTAATGTTATATCTTTTTGCTCATTAACAAAAGTAGTTTTTCACAGGTTCACAGAATGAAGCTGGTCTTGTTGTTCCTGGCCATTGTTCCCATGGCTCCTGTTTCTCTTGTCAAGCAAGCTTGCCCTGTTGTGGTCCTGTGTCTGTGCATACCCGTGTGCATCTGACATTGGGCTGTTCATGCTTGCTTTTGTGTTTGGGGTCACAGTGCGGGATTATAGTGCAGAGAAGGTGACATGGTTGCCCTGTCAACATGACGGTTTTAAAAATCGTTTCCTGCTTCAAGGAGATTGCCTATTGGCCAAGTCTTGCTTACTATTATTTTCTTAGGATTCTATATCCAACTTGGGACTCTTCATCTCCTAGCTCTCCTCCTTTCCCCTGTCTTGGGGTTTCTTTTTTTTATTTTTAAGATTTTATTTATTTATTTGGCAGAGAGAGACACAGTGAGAGAGGAAACACAAGTGGGGGAATGGAAGAGGGAGAAGCAGGCTTCCTGCCGAGTAGGGAGCCTGGATGCCAGCTGGATCCCAGGACCCTGGGATCATGACCTGAGCCGAAGGCAGAGGCCTAATGACTGAGCCACCCAGGCGTCCCTGTTTTGGGGTTTCTCACTGTTTTGCTCAATGCAACATTCTCAAGTGCACCCCACTTTCTTATGCAGAGCAATTCCACTTTCTTTCCCTTCTTCCGTGTCATGACCTGGTGGCTGATGGCTCCTCAGGTGGAATGCTGGAGCAGGGGCCTGGCTGCATGGGATCTGGAAGGTGGTGGTGGGGAGGTAGCTCAAGGCTGTCTGTGGTGCACTCACAGGAGAATCTACCTCCTCTGGTGCCGGTCATGCCACAGTGATAGTCTCCCAAAATACATACACAGCGGGAGCAGGTTTTTATTGAAAAATACAAATGCTTTTCTTGGATTATAGCAGCATCATATTGAAAAGGTTTACCTGGTGCAGAATTGATGAACCTGGGATACAGATCTGGTGTCTTTCATCTTGAAGGCAGACTTAGGAAAAATGATTCGGAAAGCTCGAGCCATGGTGTTTTCTACCTGAGTAGGGAGCTGGGATCTCTCCTGCTCAAGCATATGCTTGAAGTAACCAAAGGACTCTAGCTAAGTTGCAGGGCTGACCTAACTGAGGGAAACCTGTACACTGCAGCCTGCTGAGCTGCTGCTCGTGTACCGAGTATACCTTTTACTGAGGGGTGCTTCCTGCCAGTCCCTGTGCAAGACTCTGGGTTGAAAGGTGATTGAAATATAGACTTGCCCTCAAGAATTATCACTTGTGGAGCAGACAAACAAGAAAATAAGCCATTTAAATAAAATGCACAATGAATGTGACAGGAAAAGAGTCAGTCAGGAGAGGATTTAAGGACACAAGGACTGAGGCTTTAAGGACACAAGGGAACAAGGGGCGGAGTGACCAGAGTTGGCCGTGTGGCTGGGGCAGAAGATGGGAACATGGCTGGAACCAGGCAAGATAAATAAGCAAGGGCTGCTTGAGACAGATTGTGGGGGAAGCTAGTTACACTCCTCACGCTGCCCTCCTTGAAGACAGGAATGTCTTTGATTCCTCCTATATCCACTGCAGCTCACTCAACACATATGAAACTGATCTGAGGTGAGAGAAAAAGTCCCATTTATCCCTTAGGAAGGTAATTCTGTATGCGTGTGGATGAGGTACCAGAGGCAACGTGGACAGCTAGGTGAGGGCTGGGGAGAGCCTGCATTGAGGAAACTGTGAGAACACTGGAGGAGGCAGAAATGAAAAACCAGAAAGCACCTGTGAGTAGGTGAGGGTGGTCCCTGGGGACCTTGTGGGGTAACCAGGGCCTCTCAGGGGACAGGAGCCAAAGAGTGGGGTCAGAGCCACTGCCATGTCCCCAGGGAGCCACTGGGAGCCACTCCTCAGCTGCCAAGGCCAAGGCTGGTTCAGGGAGACAGGAGAGACGAGGTTGGGATTTTTTCTGTTTTGTGGGACTTATACATGTGATTTGGTAGGTGGATTCATTTCACATTTTCTATTTCTGATGTGAAGTAGGAATGCCCTTTGGGGTGTGACTGATGCTCTCCATTAGACTGCCTGGGGCTGTAAAGGGAGTTCAGGAGTATGTGATTAATAACTACTAATGGCTCTATTACAATGTACACTCAAGAGTAAACTGTCCCATTTATCTTCACCACATGAATAAGATTCACCATTTAATGAGATACTAGGAGAATTTACTGAGAGAAGTGCCCACAATATAATATGAGGAGGAAGAACAAAAGAAGACTTGGCTTTTTTTTTAGGTACCTGACATTGCTTATTCACTCAACAAATACTTATTGAGTACCTACTATGTGTGAGGTACTATGCTAGGCCCTGGAGATAGAGCAGTGAATGAGGGAAACAAGACTCCTTCTGATGGAGCGGACACTTGGTGGGGGAGGCAGGCAACCAACAAGTAACAAACAAGCAAGATAATTTACTGATGTTAAAGGCAGTGAAGATGCATGGAGCACTGGGTGTGGTGCATAAACAATGAATTCTGGAGCACCGAAAATAAATTAAAAAATAAATTAAAAAAAAAAAAGGCAGTGAAGAGAATGAATTAATAGGGCAATGTGCTAGAGCATATTAGCAGGGGTGGCCAGGACAGGCCATTTGATAAGGTGATGCTGAGCCAGAAGAGTGAGCTGAGGTCTGCTAATGAGGAACCAGTGGGACAGATGCTCAGAGGACACTGGAAATCAAGAGAGCCTGGGAGGGTTATGGGTTTGTGCTAGAGCAAGGTAAGAAACAGGGATGTATGAGGGGAAGCCAAGGAGGTGGGCTCTAGATCACAGTGCCTTTAACCTACTTGTGAATGTTAGTTTTATTCTCACAGTGATTAAGGGCCTCTGAAAGGGTTAAGTGGAAGAGAGACCTCTTTTGCACTGTAAAAACATCACTGTCCTACTGAGGGGAGAAAGAATTGAAGGGAAGTAGGAGTCACAGCAGGGAGCTCAGTTGGGAGGCAGAGGCCATTGTTCAGAGCAGACCCATTGGTGGCTTGCATTAGGGTGGTAGCCACAGCACAGGGAGGGATGGATGAGGTTGGGAAGTGTTCCTGAGGCAGAGTGGACAGGGCCTGTTGTTCAAGTCAGTGTGCAGTTTGAGGTAAAGAGGCGTCCAGGAGTACCCCTGAAGTTGAACTTAAGCAATTTGGAGGGTGACATCATTTACTACAATGGAACATCCAGTTAAGGTGTGAATAATCAACACGCCATGCAGAATGTCTGAAGTCTGAGAGGACCCTTGGCTGTCTGGGTGGAGACATTTAAGAGGCAAAGTTGGGCTGTGAGCCTGTTACCCCAAAGCCAGGGATGGGACAGGAATTTGAGGGCCTCCATTTATAGATTGGCTTCATTCAGACTGTAGGACTAGGAAATACTATTTCACATTGGAGAGGCTTGGGGAGGAGGATGCCTCCAAAGAGGTGGAAGAGCAGCCAGTCAGGGAGAAGGAATCTGGGGAACGCAGCACACAAAAAGTCCTGAAAGGAGAGGACTTCTGGAAAGAGTGGATCACATAATGCTGATACAGCAAGTCAGAGGGGGTGCTGAGACAGAGCAGTGGTTAGCAACCAGGGACAGCAGGTTATGTGGTGCAGAAATTTAGTTCTGGCACTTCTTGCTTAAAGAATGCAGGAAATGGCTGGACTTAGAACTTTTGTTACATTCCAAATTGATGGTGGCACTCCAGTGTCCCTGGGGCACAGATCAGATCAATGTCAATAGTTCAGTAACAATGACTGTGGTTGGAGCTGGGCATGGCTATATTGTGAAACAGACACAGGGTTTTACTATCAGTTCTGTCTTTTCTTTAAACAAGTTTCAGAACAGATAGCAAAATCTGACTTTAGAGTGGGTTCCAGAGAACCACTTCCCTGCATTCATCTACATAACAGTTCAGGTCTGACTATTCATTCGGCTCAAATCACAGAAGTCTCGGAGGAAGGCAAGTTGGAAGCTTTGGTGTTCTTGGCTTCAGGCAACTTTGATTTGGAATACCATCAGAGTGCACAGAATCATCATCTTGTTTTGCCCCTTTCCATGTTCCTACCTTGGCTGGGAGGGCAAGCTTTTTCAGCTTTGATGAGACGTGGATGTTGTCACACCAGACTGCATCTAGCATAACACTCTCATCAGGCCAGGAAACGGGCTGTGTCACAGAGACACACCTCCACAGGTCTCAGGGCTGTTATGGGAGGAAGAAAGAACTGGACCTAGGACTTTGCACCTCCAGTCCTGGGTTCTTCTAGTCCAGCTGTAGACCCTTTGAACTGCTTATTGGTACTTCCTTTACCAACATCATCTCAGGGGCTTCACAACTGTGTTAACAGCCATTGTCATTTTGTCACTCAACATTTTCTTTACTACAAAAATATGCCCTGAAGGGAAAAATGTATCTAGGACTAGAGAGAGAGTTTATTATGTTATAGTCTTGTACTTTCTAGAAAGACCATGCAGTGATTAACATCAAAGACACATAAAATAAAGGAAATTATATATATATACACACATAGATAGATAGGGCGAGTGTGTAGACCATATATGTGTGTATATGTAACTATAAACACACATATTTCTAAATATATTTTTTGATATATATATCATAATGTGATAAAATATCAGCTATTAGGTCACTACAGAAATGAAATATTTTGAAAGTGACTATCATTTAGCGTTGATGTTGAATACAAACCAACTAGGACAGAGTGGTGGAAGTAGTGGGAGAGGAAAACATTCCTTGTGTTTGCTCATGAAGGCTGCAGCCGTCAAACTTGTGGGTTTAAGGCTGGTTTGTGGCAGGGTTAGAGGCACTGACTCTCCTTACATCTTTCTAGATCTCAGCACATGTTCAGCTTTGGTCTTTTGGGAACTTGAACATGCTACTAAATGTGTACTCTCCCTGAAGACAGCTTTTGTCAGAAGGATGTTGAGCTGGTAGTCTCTGTGCTATTTCAGACAGGGTTTCAGGAACTCACAGAACTCACTCTGAGCTCACAGAAGAGTATCTGCTGGGTAGATGCAGATGGACATGGGCCACAGCCTAGCCCTAGCATATTTGCTGAGGTCCAGAGAGGCAGCTCCTGTCCCTTCCCACTCATGGACAGGAAACTACAGATGGCCCAGCAATTTGATATGCTGTGATGTTTTCAAAGCTCCCAGAGTGGCATGTGTGGCTGCATTGCTTGCTTCCAAGAAAGTGCCTCCACTGTGGAGAATTTGTCATTTTGTCTATAGCTCCATTAAAAGCTTTGTAGTGGTACAAACCCTAGGCAGAAATGGCCTTTTTGTAAATGCCAAGAAATCACTGGGTTCAGATGTGCTGTGTTTGTAAAAAGAGCAAAGCCAGGTGCAGTACTGCTCAGAGGTGCAGTAACTCCTGTTGGAGTTGGCCTGGGGTTGGTGTGATGTCAAAGACAGGGGAGAAGTGACCCAATAGTAAATGTCTTCATTTGTCTTTCTGTGACAAATGGTGCTTATTGTGCTATAAATATCCTTTACCCCTTTATCTGCTTTCCCATTTTTGCTTAGTATATGGTCTCTTGGAACAGATAATATTACCCAGGCTCCTTTGTGCACGGGTATAATCATGTGACTAAGTCCTGGATAATGGGATGTAAGTGTAAGTGATGTGTGCAACTTCCAGGAAGCACCCTTCAAGGGAGGGAGTGTGCTTTTCTCATCCTTTCTTCTTCCTGATGGTTGGAATGCAAATACAACAGCTAGAGCTATGGTAGCTAACTTGGACCATATCGAAAACACATGTAGAGGTGAATAGAACAAAGAGACTTAGTGTTTATGTTTATGTAGGTGTGAAATACTTTTATGACCTAGTTTAAGTCACTACAAGGGTTTCCATTCCATGCTGCTAAATCCAATACCAGTTAACCTGGGTTTTAAATCTTCACTATGTATTAATATTGGTGGTTTGGGGTTGTGTTTCTCAATATCTAACATCCCTTGACTAACTCTATCTGAAGCTAGGAACCCCGACGTTAGCCTGTGAATATTTCTAGTCTGCACAATGCATTTGAATGAACATCTCCTTATCCCTCCTATCTGTTTGGTACATGTTCTTGCAATCATTGAAAACCTCCTTCAAGCTTGATATCATGTGTTTAAATCAATTACAGAGTGGCTGAAAGTGACCATCTGTGTGATGTCAGATAAGTTATTTGTTCTCAGTAAGTCCCAATTTCCCATTTTAAAATGAGGAAACTGGTAGTCCATTCTTTATAGCCCTGTTAAGAGGATCAACTGGCAAAATGTAGGAAGAGCAATTAGCACAATTCCTGGTACTTGGTAACTGCCCAATATATATTAACAGCTCTTGCATTTCTGGTCTTCCATTTTGGAGAATTTCTAAGCACATTTCAGGCATAGGCTCATCAATATGCACAAAGCTGCCCTCCCAAAGTCATGTGAGTAAATTATGTTTATCCCTTCTATTTATAAGTATAGAGAAGTAAAATTGTATTTCCCACAGAGCACAGACAGAAGTAGAAATCAGATCTAGTTATGTTCTTAGATTAAAGATAATACATTTGAAATAATTTTGCTAGTTCAGAAATTGGTAAGGGAAGGATTTTCCTTTTCCTTGTTTTCTGCATCATAGCCCTTACCCCGTCCCTCTTACACTTATGATACTACCTCCCTTTCCCCATCTGGCTTCCTGAATGTCAGAAGCATTGCAGGAGAGAGGAAGCCCTGTACCCCTCCCCCCCCCTCCCCCCCCCCCCTGGCTACCAGCACCAGACACTGAGCTCCCCTTCTGCACCAGTTCTTACCTGCCACCACAAGAATTGGTACAATAAATGGGAAAAACAATCCCTTCAGCATTTATTCTCATTGTCAGGAAGAATGAGATGAGTATAAACTATTCATGTAATTACAGGGCTGCTCCTATATGGGTGTGTTCCACAGTTGACAGGCAGAGTACAAGAATGGCCCTAGAGGGTTTTTGGATATGTTGTGCCTGAATTTAGGACAACTATTGGTGAATACTATGGGTTCTGGAGTGAGACTGCCTGGATTCAAATTCTGGCTCTGCATTTTCTTCCTGTGTGAATTTGTTTACAAACAGCCCTGCCCTGACACAGAAGATGTGGTGATGAGACAGTGCTATACATAGAGTTTGCCCTCAGTGTAGTGCTGGGCCCTGTAAAACACAGTAAATGTTTGCTGGGTTGAGTAAGTGATATCTCTCAAGGACAATTCAAGTTTCCTCTCCCTGAGCGCTTAAATCTCATTTGACTCTTAGCCATAATCCAATGTGCTTCTTTACATGCACAAATCTTTCTCCTCAACTGGATTATGGGCTCTGTAATTTCTTCTTCTTTTACTTAGTCTCAGGAGTCCTCTGCAAAGCTTACCATGTACCTGTATCGGTTAGCTTTTGCTGCATAACAAACCACCTTAGAGCTTATTGACTTAAAGTAGTAACTGTTTATTGAACTCATCATTTTGCAGGTTGGCAACATGCACTCAGCTTAGTTGGGCAATTCTGGTCTAAGCTGGGCTCTGCTGATCTCAGCTGGGCTCACTCATGTGTCTGTGGTCAGCTGGAGGGCAAGCTGGGGAGGGCTGGTTCCTCACAACCCTACCTTGGGTGGCTAGCTGACTGGGGTCCCTTTTCAATGGTGTCTCATCCTCTAGCAGGCTGGCCTGGGCTTGCTAACAGACTGGTTGCAAGGGCCCAAGAGTACTAAAGAGGAATTAGCAGTTTCTAGTCCTTGCTTCTGTAACATTTTTCTACTGTCCTGTTATCCAAAGCAAGTCCCATGGCCAACCCCAGAGCCAGTGTGAGAGGAGATGCCTGAAGGCATGGAGACAGGGAAGCGTGAAAAAATTAGAGCCCATTACTGCAATAGTCTTATCATGGTATTTCAGAGTAAAGTTTTTGTAACTGCTTGCTAATTGGGTGGTTACAATCTGACCCTTTCCCAGCTGAATAGCTATCAGAAGCCACTCACTTTCCACTTTGTTTTCTGAGACCAGCATTCTCGTCAGCTCTCTGCAGCATCACACCTGGCTGCCGGTATGAATAGTCTGTCCCTTATGTTAGCTCTGCCTAAGAAGAGAAGGTGTATCCTTCTCCTCTTGGAAAAATCCAGGGATCCTTGTATCAGAATTCCAGAGGTGCTATTTACTTAGTTTTTAGTATGAATATACTTCCTTAATTGTGCAGTGCACAGCCTGTGCAACCTTAAGTGGCAAGCCTCAAGCAGAATCTCTCTGGTGGATGTGAATGTTCTCAACACTAATGGAGGAGTTAGGTCACTGTATAGTCAAGAGTGAGAGGGAGAGTTTGCTTGGCCACAAATTCTTATATTTCAGGAGAGGGTTAGTGTCAAGAGGCCTCATCTACCTCACCTGTTAACTAAGCAGGATCCACCACTCTCAGTTTGAGCAAGAGTCTAACCATCTCAGTAATATGTTAATTATACCGGTTAATGCCACTGGAGTTGAAAAAAAGGAATGCAAGGGGAACTCACATTTATCTAAGGCCTGTTAGGTACCAGGCACTTTATATATAGGTTATCTCATTTAATCTTTACACCAAAAAGTCTGCAAGATGAGTACAGTTAGCTCAGTTTTTGCAAAAATGGAAACTGGAATTCAGAGAGGATTACCATCTTGCCTGAGGTCACGCAGGTGATAAACAACAGGGCCAGGACTTGCACTCTGGTCTGGCACCAAAACACTTTCTCCTCCAGTGCTCTGTAGCAGAAACTTGGTGAATAGCAGTCAACTTGTCTATGACATTCTCCCTAAATATTCTGTAGACAGTTGCAGGCCACAGGGAACTGCAGCTATGAAGGTCAAAGTGGGCTAGGAATGGGGGCCTCCACCATTGGTAAGAGGCTCTGGCACTGCATCATGAAGGAGGAAGGAGCACAGCTGACTAGCGAGGCTGGAGGGCAGATCACTGACTGGAAGCTGACTCTGTTCAGGGGACATTGGCTGTTTACTGGAGATAATAAAATAGGAAATATTTCAACATTAAGGTATATGAGTTTTGGCAGAGAAAGATTTGATGATTTAATGACGAGCACTGGAACCTAATTTGAAAACTGCAGATACCTCTATCTATCCCTAAAATAGTGGGCTTTGCTCCATTAAAATGGAATGTGCCGACAGGCCTGAAGACGGTATTATTTAAATTGGATGGGTTGGAGAAAGCTCAGCACCAGATGATGGCTTTTATTTCTATTTAGGATTAATGATGCGATGCTGGGCCTGTTCAGTTTGGTGGCCTGGCTGTGTGGGTGGCACCTCCTGAGGGCTCAGTTGACGGGAAGCAGCTGTCCTGCTGGAAGGGTCCTCTGTCTTCAGAAAGGGAGGGGAGGAGCTAGAGTGATGAGCAGCTCCATGTGACCTTCTTACATCAGCATGCCCCCCTTTCATAATCTGCTTCTGGAATCTAGACAGCTAACTCCCAGTTATCTAAGTGGACGGAGGGAGCTTGGCTAGAATTCACAGGGAATTCATTGTTTTGACCAGTGCTACTAATGTATCAGTATGGACTTGGTACTGGGGTGTGCAGTGGATTGAACCCTTTCCTTACCCTGACGCTGCCTACAGTTTGGTTACAGGAAGAAGGCAAATAGGCAACTTCAATGTGACAGGCTAAGTGATTGGATAGTGCCAAGCCTGGGGAGCTGGGGATGGGATGCTAGTCCAAATGCATCAGCCTGTAGGGTGTCCCAGGGAAGCCAGAGTTCCCACATAGGACAGGTGAAGGGGATGCACTAGCTGGCAGGGGATGGCTATGTCCTCAGGGGCTGTAGAGGTTCCTACCTGGAGGCATGAGGACATTTGCCCACCTGGGTGCCAGAATTGTCACCAGGACAGTCACCTCCCTTTCCACTCTCCAGTCCCACTCTGGCTAAGGAGCCTTGTGGAGAGAGAGAGTTTAGGGTGTTTGAGGTGGGGCCTTAGTAGTCCTGGGGCCTCAGCTTTTTGCCAACCAGGCAATTTAGACATGTGTGATCTTTTCACTGCATTGCAGCTATACCTATGCCTTCAGGCTCAGTGCCACACAGGGAAGAGCACCTAGGGCATTGGGGAGAGAGAACATGCAGGACAGAGGTGAGATAAGCATTCTAAGAAGAGAGGTTGGTTTATGAGAGCCACAGGGTTGGATGGGCATTGTGATTGTGACAGATGCAGAGGGATGTGACAAGGCTGAAGACACACAGGTGGGCAAGCCTGGAATGCCATTCTGAATTCAGAATGCTTTCTGTTGGTGATGGCATGCCCTTAAGTGTTTTAAATGGCCAATAATAATAATGGTCATTTAATGAGTATTCACTCTTTGCTCTATAATGTACTGTTTCCAGATTTAATTCTAGAAATAACTTCATGAGTTTGGCATTGCTATTCTCCATTTTACAAAAGAGGAAACCAAAATACTGATAAGTCAGCTTTCTATGGTTTATCAGTCAGTGACCAGAACAGCAGGGATTTGTCTCCAAATCCCATACACATACCTAGTTTCCTATACTACCTCAGGCAGAGAAGGGCTTAGGCTAGATCATGCCATTTGCGGTGGGGATAGTGAACTGAAAGATGAGTAGAGTGCAGGCTTTCATCCGCTGAGCCTGTGCCTGGCTGTTGGTGGGAACTTCCAGGGAATTCATTAAATAAGGAAGTGATCAGAGTAAGGGAGCCTGTTAGAAGGCTGCTGTGATAGATCACGGGGGCAAAGATGTCCTGAATTAGAAGATCGTCACAGGCATCTGGACAGAGTGGAAAGATTAAAAATCCCTCACATCTTGATAACTGTGTAGTTAATAAGAGACCTGTTTTGGTCACAACCAGGTGCATGTGGAGGAGCTGAGGAAAAGTGTGCAATGCCCTCCTCGGGGCTTATGTCTGAAGCTCACAGGGAGGTTGAAGCTACAGCTGGAAATTGGGGATCATCAGATCTAAGTTTAAAATTCCCTGAGTTTCCATGAAGAGGACTAGAAAGAAAGACCAGGAGGGCAGGAGAGGAAATAGGAGAGTGACAGCCTGACAGGGAGAACATATCAAGAGGGCATCAGAAGTCACCCATGGCTATCTGAGGGAAGGAGGATTCCCTTGTGTTATGCTCTCAGCATGCCAGGAGCCACACCAGTCCTGCTGTGGCCTCTGTGGGCTCAGCAGGGCTCTGCTTCATCCCTTGGGAAGCTACCAGCTGTCGGGGGAGGAGAAAATAAGTAGAAAGGATACATAACTAATTTTTTAAAACATCTCTTTTGGAAGCTATGCTTGGGGAAATAGGATGTTCCAGCAGTTTCTGTGGGTTTCTGCTGACTCATCCATTACATTAGGGTGTGGCCTTACCACATCGGAGATCTTTTACAGTTTGAGCATCCTGAGATTGATGTACTTCGCTAGCCTTTGCAGGGAAGTAGATCTTCAGATGTCACATCTGAAAAATTTGTCAATTCTCTTAGTTTCGTTAGACGAGGTACTGTAAAATCACACCTCTTTTTTTTTTTTTTTTTTTTAATTCACCCTTCTAAGGGGTGTTCTTTTAAAGAACATTTGACCTTAGCTCCATTCTCTTGACTTGACATTAGTACCTGATGATAGAGAAAAAGAGCAGGGATGGAAAATGCCTAGTATGCCTTATGGTTAAGACTTGGATTCAAATTCTGATGAAACCATTTTGATACTCTCATTATGATTCACTTTCTATAATAAGACTTACTTTCTATCATTGTGACCCTCAGCAAATTGTTCAACCTCTTTATCTCAGTTCCTCTATCTATAAAACAGGTATAATGAAATAACCAACATTACTATTGTAGAAGGCACATTATACCAATTAGCTGGTTAGCCTTTGCACCAATCCAGGAACTTTTAGTACCCATCCTCTAGACAAAACTATTCTTCTTTTTTTTTTTTTTTAAAGATTTTATTTATTTATTTGACAGGCAGAGATCACAAGTAGGCAGAGAAGTAGGCAGAGAGAGAGGTGGAAGCAGGCTCCCTGCTGAGCAGAGAGTCCGATGCGGGGCTGGATCCCAGGACCCTGGGATCATGACCTGAGCTGAAGGCAGAGATTTTAAACCACTGAGCCATCCAGGTGCCCTGATAAAACTATTCTTTATGATGATCCTAGGACATATTTGCCTCTTTCACTGTCATTCTCCCATGAGTGTGTAGTAGAGTTCCAGAAGCTATTTGATGGGTTGTGTGGCAACTGATAGAATGCAGAGCAGATAGGAGAAATCAGGTGTTTTCTTTTAAGCAAGATATTTGGGATTTTTAAAAATTTTTTAATTTTTTTTCTTTAAGCTTTTTTATTTAAACATATAATGTAACCCCACCACCCTCTCCCAACCCCTCTCCCTCCCCCACCCACCTCAGTTTGTTTTATGACATTAAGAGTCTCTTTTGGTTTGTCTCCCTCCCGATCCCATCTTGTTTCATTTTTTTTCTTTTCCTACCACCTTAACCCCCACCCCCGTTGCATCTCCACTTCCTCATATCAGGGAGATCATGTGATAGTTGTCTTTCTCCAGTTGACTTATTTCGCTAAGCATAATACGCTCTAGTCCCATCCAGTTGTCACAAATGGTAAGATTTCATTTCTTTTGATGGCTGCATAGTATTCCATTGTATATATATATACCACCTCTTCTTTATCCATTCATCTGTTGATGGACATCTAGGTTCTTTCCATAACTTGGCTATTGTGGACATTGCTGCTATAAACATTCGGGTACACGTGCCCCTTTGGATCACTACGTTTGTATCTTAGGGGTAAATACCCAGTAGTGCAATTGCTGGGTCATAAGGTAGCTCAATTTTCAATTTTTGGAGGAACCTCCATGCTGTTTTCCAGAGTGGTTGCACCAACTTGCATTCCCACCAACAGTGTAGGAGGGTTCCCCTTTCTCCACATCCTCGCCAGCATCTGTCATTTCCTGACTTGTTCATTTTAGCCATTCTGACTGGTGTGAGGTGGTATCTCATTGTGGTTTTGATTTGTATTTCC